>VXAA01000383.1:107161-125283 GCA_013399115.1 Anseranas semipalmata | reverse complement strand
TTTTTTTTTTTTTGTAAGGCATTACAAATGATAAGGGACATTGTTTTTGCTCAGCAGTTATATGATGAAGCTAATTAATTCTTAATTTTTTTTCAACTCCCTCTATGTATATTATCGTTATGTGAAGGGTAGGCATACAAGGCTTCCTCTTCTATAGGAAGACTGCTTAGGTATATGATCACTAAAATAATGACTAAGGAGAGAAGATAGCTCCCCAAAATGCTTGGAAATTGTTTTTATATTTCAGGAGCTTTTAGTCCTTTATATGTGAATATACATACATAATGTGTTTGCATACATATATATTCACTCACGCACATACACATGCACATAGCTATTACCCCCACCACCCCTCCCCTGTACACCAAAAAGACACTGCAGAGTGCCCTTTCACAAGCTATTTTTTCTCACCAAGCATTCATGTTTCCGAATGACCAGTTTTAATGAACACAACCTAGTCCTCTCACAAGGTACAATGAAATAAGTATCAGAGGCCTTTTAATTGATCAAGCTAGCAGGTTATACCTACACTGCTCCACTGTGTATATTTACAGCACCAGCCATTGCTTCTGCTTTTCCACCTTTGTTATTTCATTTTCTGCTTTTTTACTCTGCAGCAGCAGCAGCAGCTCAGATTGCAACAACCAGTGGACTTGGTTGGCATTGTGAAATACAAAATAACAAGACCTGCAGTCGTCTGGCTAGCTCTGTGGATGATATCCTGCGACACCAGCCATTTCCTGCCCGTGGCTGTGTCAGCTGAGCCATCCACAGTTCATTTTTTCAGTGGTGTTATTTTTTTTCGGTGCCTATGAAATCAGGAATGGGACACAGCAGGCCTGGAATTTGGCCAGTATCCTGTTGAGTTAGTAGAATGGAAAGAAAATAAAAAGTACACTGACCCAATTTCTCTAACTAAATATACTGGGCCGTGACAATAAAAGCTATGAACGTGTTTATTCTTTGAATGATTTTTCAGATGAAGTGGCTTAGGACACTATATTATAAATAGAACTGGAGATCAGGGACTAAAGCCTTCTCATCAGGCTGTCCATTAACTTCAAAGGGCTCTTTATATTCCAGGCATCAAAGATTTAAAAGTAGTCCTTTTCTTTTTTTAATTGTTTTTCTACCTAATTTCATTTCACTGAAAGTTTCTGTCCACTTTTTTTTTTTTGTATCTGTTTTTGTATCTGTTTTAAAGGAGTTTTAAAAAAACATAAGTGAGGTTATTTTTCCTTTGTATGACAGGTACCTACATCTAGGATTTAGGTAGAGTGTGCTTCTTGCTCTCTGTTGTGAGCAGAAATGCATCAGGCTGCATCTGGAAGTGGGAAGAAACATAATGGCACAATCAGTTTGTTTTTCATATGCAAAGTGGAGGATGCACTTAAAACCAGATAATCATCTAAATCGAACAGCTTATGCCTAACTTTGTCTCCCCACACCTGTGCCATTCATTGTACTATGCCAGGTGATGCTCTGTTCCAGCAGTGAGCGTGCCAAGGGGGTAGCTGCTTGGATCTGCGTCCCAAGAAGGACCAAACAAACCCTGTGATCTCTGTCTCAGTTTCCTCATTCATAAGATGGGGACAATGACCTGCCTCCGCCTTTGCACAACACCGGGATAAATCTGAATGCAAAGTGCTAGGACACAATGGGAGCCCAGCAGAACTGTTCTTGAGTGCCATATGGCCAGCCAGGTTGCCAGCATGTGCAGCTAAAGCAGCCAGAGAAAATTATAACCCCTCCCTCAAATAAAAATAAAAGGTCCCAAGGCAAACCAACAAATAAAGGGTTAATTTAGTGCTAATAAATGAAACACATTTCAGCAATGACTAGCCAAACAAATGTTCCATGGCAGCTCCCCACCTGCTGGTACTGGCAGAATAATAATAGTACCTGCAGCATGGTGCATAGCTCCTCCTCCAATAGTTCCCTGCTTTTGTTGCCTTTTTCAGACTTAAAACATAAGGTCTCTATCTTATTGCCCTCCTGCTCTTCAGCTTTCCTTTCCAAGATCCACCTGGAATGCCTAAAAATTGTAGAAAGAATTATGCCCTAGGAGGGGACAAAAGAAAAATATAGCTGTGTCTACAAATTTGTATCTGACCTGGGCCTGAGCTTCATTCAAGTTGAGTCCTCAGCTTGTTTTTGGCAGCCTCTGTCCTCTGCATTGAAATCCTCAGGTGCGGGGGCCAAGACCTGAAGAGAGATGGCCACTCCTGAGCTCTCCCCTGCAGCCACCACACATGGAAGATGAGTGAGTGACACAGAAACCCAGCCAGAGGGGAGCGATCCAACAGCTGGGTGAGGGTAAGAAGGGCATTTTGATCAAACTCATAGATGTGCCAGTCCAGAAGAATTTTCCTTTTCCATTTGATGTCAGGTGAGTGTGAGCCAAGGTGCTTTAAGGTATTCTGCTTGCCTTGGCACGGGAGTAAGGAAGAGCAGTCTCTCCAAAACGATGTCTTGGGGAATTGTGTGGACCAAAGCCCAGGCTAAACATAAGGCTTGTGCATTGGTATTACTCCAAGGAGCCTGAATGCACAAAAGCAGGCATCCCACAATCCCAGGAATTTATGGGTTTGAGCCTAGCTGTCCTTCAGGACACAGGCCCTCCACGCAACACTTTCATGGGTAACATCTGTTTTATTCCTGCTAGTAGGGGCTGGGCGAGCAGAGCTAGCCCTATGGTGGCATAAGGTCTGGGCACTGGTTGCAGGCAACACAGTTGTTTTGTACATTTTTATTTTAGATGAGAGGTTTTATTGTATGTGAACCCCCAACCGAAGTCAATTCATTGTAAGAACTGACAGAAATAAAACTAGGCAAAGGAAAGCAGATGGCTGAAACATGCTGCTGAAAAAAATCAATAGTCTTACTTCTGATGCATCAATATTTGGGTGTGGACACATTCAGAATTGATGTTTAAATGTCAGCTGGGCCCAATTTGCAGCATTTGAAAGCCTTCTTTGTGTTTCGAATTCATCAGGACTGAAGGTCAGAAGTTTTGCTAAGTATTCGACACCAATGATACACTTACCCTACAAACATTTATTTTTGTTTGAAAAGATCTTCTTTTATCTTTTTCCACTAGTAGTAGCCTAGGTGGAAGAACATAGAGCAGGCTTACGTTCAAAGCTTGGTCAAAGGACAATAGTCGCTTATGTTATCTTGACCCTAAAGCTCCCATTATTGCTCCTGAAAAAATAGATAATTGCAAGTCTGAATTTTTCCGTTGTAGAATTANAAGTTTTACCAATAATTTTTTTTTTTTTTTTTTTTTTTTGTCCAAATCTGTAAAGATACTGTGGCCAATAAAATTCTTCACTGAGTTGGATGTTTTTGATGTGTGCATCTTTTGTAGTAGAAAGAAGTCTGTGGGGCTATTTAATAGAAATTGGTTGATAGCACAGAAAAGGAGAACATAAAAGACATGTATTTCCTTTTTTAATGTTATATATTTAAATTACCAGAACTTCATTTAGTAGAAAGTGGCAAAGACTCTTTAAAACTAACAGAAATGTGCATATACATTGTCTGAAGAGCTAGTTATGCACCTTGAAATGCAGTAGGAAGAAAGAGCTACCTGAAATTGTAAAAAAAAACCCTGTCAGTTTTTCAACACTGATATCAATAGAATAGTTTGATTTTTAAATTAAAGATGTTGATTTGTTACTTTGACATGGTTACTGAACAATATTTTGGACATGCAGAAATAATAATTCAGTTGAATATTTCACAAACCTAAGCAAAGCATTCATTTCTTTTCATATAGAAGGGACTTCAGGAAGTAGTATTGAAGTTTAAGCAAAAAGGACATTATAAACAGGACTTTACATTAACTTAAACTGAGGCAGACATCAGTCAGTGTACTGTGGGAAAATTTTGCCAGGCACTACTACTGGTGGTGGCATTCGCTATGTGCTTTGCAAAAAGACTTAATGAACAAGACCAGTTGGGATTGGGAAGTCAGGCTTCAGAGCTGTTAATGGGCAACAGTTCCCTTGAAATTAGTAGGATTGGAGGGTGTTCAGAGTTTTTCAAGAGAATTGCATTTATTTTTATCTCTGCTATATTACATACTTTGAGTGACAGATATATGGCAAACAGAGTACTGAAATTTTACTTCAAGTTCTGAACTGTGACGACAAAACAATGCTTGTCGTATTTCAAAGAGGCTACAAAGGAAAATTCTCAATAGTTAGCGGAGACACCAGAATGAAACAAAATAGCTTCATAAAAAAAGCAAAAAAAGCCACCTATATTTATAGCTGTAAAAGGAGAAATCTTCAGAACTTTCTGAGTAATAGAGGAGAAGAATTATCTCAAAATCCCAGGCAGAAAAATTAATTTGAAAGCATGCTTTTTTGAAGAAAATCTTGGAGACACTTGTGTTAAACAGATGACTCCATCCACAAGGAGGTGGCTAGGAGACATGAGGAAAACATTCCCAGCTTCCGAGGTTGCATGGAACAGCCAGGATGGGTTGTCTGAAGGATCAGAATAGGATACAGCTACAAAACCATCTGGACATGAAGGTCATCTTGCACAGAAGTCATTTCAACAGGAGTGTGGTTAGGAATCAAGCAGGCAGGTAGTTTGAAAAAAAAAAAAAAAACAGTTTCAACCCCACCTTGTAGCAGGAAAAGTAAAAGGCAGAATTTAAAAGCCATTGTAAGGTTTGGTAGCTTGATATTGGAATACTAGACTAAAAGGTGGAGATTATGTGTAGTCTGCTGAATATTTGTTTAATTCAAAGATGCAGGGATGGAAACATACCATGAGATACCCTCTCAGGAAGAAATCTGTGTCCTTCAAAGACTGTTCAGAGCTCTTGTGAACCCTTTGGTGGGGAAGATGTGCTTTATTTAGGAGCCTCCATGAGTAGGAAAGAATAATGTGCTAGGTTTTCCTTGTCTGTTTTACATTTACTTAGAAAATACAAAGAGCTTTGTTGTCCTTATTTATTCTGGGCAAGAGGAAAGAATAATTATATAGGGCCCTGAAGAACCAAAACAAAAGAAAACAGGATCAACTTTATGGCTATATGCCCCATTCATAGCAGACCTTAGAGACGTGTTATGTCCTTAATATTGTTAGAAAAATCTGCATTCACAAAGACCATTTTGACTTTTCTTGGAATGATGTTTTACTTTGCAGAGGAGGTTATTAGTGGCTAGTTTGCTGGCTTGTTTGTTTGTTTGCATTAGAGGAGTCTGCTAAAGCATATTGACTTAAAACAAAAGTCACCTTGGTATCAGTTGCAATAGCCCCACAAACAGTGTTTGGATTTGCAGCACTAACTGGAACTGTTATGTACTGTTTTTTGAAGGCATTTGAAGGTTAAAATTGAGCCTATCTTTAACACCATTATCTGTGGAACTGCTTCTTGAGCTTAACTATTTAAAACATAACGTTTGCTATGATTTCTCCTCAAGCTTTGAAAAAACAACCTCACTCATAGCCCATATTCCCATTAATTTTGAGATTAACAGCCTGTAGCTTCAACTTTAAGGCTGCAGAGGCCCCCTGTAGCACGGGAGTCTCAGTAATGCCACTTACTCCATGCACTCCCTATGCTGTGGGTAATGGGGAGACGTCAGCCCCTAGGGTTATCTCAGTGGTATCTTTAACAAACACATCCCTTCTTTAAAAGAAGAAAGACTACCTTTGCAGGTAGCTTAACTTCGTCTAGACAGCAAACACAGCCACACTTTACAGAGCTGATTTAGCTACCCCACCTGACTAAGCTACAGTTAACATGATTCACAAAGAGCTACTCTTTAACTTGTGCTTGTCCTTCTACCTTCTCTGGTTGCTTATCTGTGCTTGTACCTGTGAAACCAGGGAAACTCTAAGCAGCTATCCCACACTGCAAGCTGCATGCCAATCACCTCAGCAGGGATATAGTGGTGGTAAAATGAGACTTTGTAGTCTAATTAGTATTGTGCAGTGCAGATGATGTATTTTTCTTTTTCTGTTTCAGAAGTTCTTATTGTTTCTGCACGTGATACAGTTTTATCTGCTGATTGTAGCTTATATTACAGCAAAGTCTTTTTACAGTTCAGGATAGATGTTTTCCTGTCTTATTAATCCAAAGAAATAAATATCTTGATGAGAGTGACCTTCATTATACCTCAGAGCTGATCATTGCTCCCTGTGGGTTCCATTACCTCAGTGAAAGCAATAGACAAAGTTCACTCAATAATTAGAGGGACCGGAGTTGTTCTGGTCTGGGAACCTGACACCCCTGCTGTGCTGAATGGCAGTGTACAGATGAGGGATTTGAGAGCTAAGAGAGTAAACTAAACGAAGGCTGCTAGGGTCTGCCTTGTGCATTCATTTGCAAATACGGGGGCACAGCCAAAAACAAAGGATCCTTTTCCCAAGTAGCAGGCCATCATTCCCAGGTAAGATAAAGACCTTGTGTTCAAACAGGTAGGTGTGAGCCCTCATGTATGATTCAAATCTACAGTAACACAAGCTGAATACTCTGTGTAATAACAAATATTATTTTGTGTCCACTGATAGGTATAGTACAGATCCAACACAACCTGCTGTATTTTTCTGTGCCACCATCTGTTTAGAAAAGAGATTATACATAAGAAATTTATGTACTATGAAATATGTATAACTATATGTATTTGCATACACATGTGCACATAAATATGTATGTGTGCACATATCTGAACTAATCAGTGCATAGCTAGAGTACTTACTACGGAAAGAAAATCTTTCGCTGTTAAATTCACAAACAAAACTTAAGTGTTCAACAGCACAGCCCTTCTACATTACCACTTATGCCTGCCCTGAAGGAGGATCCAGAAGTGTGACCTACAGACAGGCTGCCCTACAGCACCCAGTCATAGGCCAGTTCAGGGCCCAGGGCAGCTCTCATGATACCTTGTGGAAATCCACAGAAATTGTCTGAGTACCTCTCAGAAACACTACGTTAAGCTCAGATTTTCTAAGAAGGTTAAAGCTGTGTGTCAACAGAACTGTGAACTGGAGGCCAGATGTAAGTGAAGATGCTTAAAACGGGACTTTGGTGGGCTTTGTGCAATGCTGACCTGCTAGTGGGCAATGCAGACCACCTTTAGCTGTGATATACGGTGAACGTGAGCAGTGGGCTTTTGCCCGCTTTTTGCAGTGGACTTCTGCTCAGCCCATGCAGCCTTCCCTGCCACAAAAGCCAAAGTGTGATGTGAGAGGATGATATACACCAGGAGCTTTCTTGGTCTGAAGCTCTGAAGCTCAGACCTGGCCAGGGTGCCCATCCAGCCAACTCTCGGTCCACAGAAACTGGCAACTTTCCACAGCTCCCGTTTAGAAGTAGTCTAGCTTCCTAGCTCCAAAATCGCAGTGTGATTAACCTTTCACAGCTCTGGAGGTGTCCGAGTTCTCAGGTCTTTCACAACTTGCAGTTCTATGAAAATTCTCTGCATACCTTTCTGCTTTCTGCATCTGCAGACTTATGTTAGCGTCCACTTATGGCATTTTGTCCACCTGCAACCCCAGCAGCAGGAAGAGAGGCTGTGTGTGGAGTTGTTCTCACTCCACACCTACCCTTATCAGCCATACTGGGCACTTCCTCAAATGCGAACGTGGCCATTTTATCTTTAAAATGCATTTTTAAGCATCCCACTTTCCTGGGGAGTACCTTAATATCTGAACCCTTGGCTAGGTGACCTTGTGGAGGCAGGCAGGAAGGTGAGGTTGCCTTTCATCTCCCCTTTTGAAGCAGTGCTGCTGTGCAGAGAGGAATGCCAGATTTATTGGGCCAGGGAGAACGCAACCTTGTAGCCTAGCGACTGGGTCACTGAGCTGAGACTGGGGAGACTAGGTTTCCAGCCCCATAAATCTGTCCCGGTTGCATGGGACAGCAGTCAAAGCCCAGCCTTTCCTGTTGACTGTACTTTCATCCCCAGACCACTGAGTCCCGTTTGGGATTCCTCTCGCTGCCTTTCCAGTTTGTCCTTTTGAGTCAGGTTTCTGACCGAAGGGAAGCAGACTGTGGAGCTGTTACCCGGTGCCTGAGCCATGGGTGCCTGTCTCCTCGGGCTTTCCAAGGAGCTCAGCACAGGGATGGAGACACCAGGAAGGCAGGAGGAGCGAGTCATTTGCTTGCATCTGCCTATTTTGGTTTTACAAGGGATTAGAGCAGAGCACAGAGGTATGGCAGTGAGGAGTTTACCATGAAGGTGTGCAGGGCATGATGACAAAATTTGCTTTCTAATAATGCTCTCGTCATAACCAATCCCCACCCCTTCATCTATTTCCTTCAACAACAGTCCTCCTTTTCAATATTATTTACGAATTTTTGTTTTTCAAGGGGAAGCAATTCCTCTCTCCAGCTTGCAATAAGTGCCAGTACCAGCAGAAGTGAGGGTGTGGTGGGGAAAAATTAGCAGCAGGAAAAGAAGGTAGGTGGAGAGTTCCGAAACCGTCCTAAACCCCGTATGTTACTGAGTGAATAGCTATTGCCAGAGGGTGCTGTTGTTTCCATCATGACAACAAAAAATCTTAAAGTCTTCTTAATTCTCTACCTATCCTTTTCCATCCTCTTTTTTTTTTTNTTTTTTTTTTTTTCTTTTTGGATAATATTCCCCAGCTTTTCTTCCCTTCTCTGTCATCTCGTCAGCATCCTTCTGGATCCTCTGCTTACAGACATGTTTTATACTATGGTCACCAAGGACAAGGGGTTATTCCCACTGTTCTGTCTCTTCTTTGTTCATTACATCAGCTGAAGGAGACTTCTCCTGCATTTGATTCCTCCTGGTGGGGATTTCTCTTGCTTTTGGCTGTGGTCTCCGATGCACTAAATGCTGTTGGGTGTTTAAAGGCCACCTGTTGGCTTTGTCTGGTCACCAAGCTGTCACCAGCCTCCACCTCCTCCTGTTTGTGTGGCTGGGAGTGAGGCAAAATAAGCAGAATAGTACAATATGTTAAGAGGAAATTTATAGCATATTTGACAGCACTACCCCGTTGATGGGTGCCAAGAATATGACTAGCATCATTTTCCTGGGTCTTTCTCTGGTCTCAGACATAAATTTGGTATGTGTTCAGTCAAGCGCATATTTCAGAAAGACTTAAAAGAATATTTTATTCCACATATAGCTGTATTACAAGTATCTTCACAATTCGTCTTTGTTTAAGGTCAGTAATCATGATGTCAGCTTTAAAAACGCAAATATTTATGGGAGTTGGACATTAAAAATCCCAACTGTGAACAATCAAGAAATTTACTCAAATGTTCCTGTTTAGGAAACAAAAGAGAAACCTGACAAGAGACACCTATATAGTTGTTGGTGAAAATATCCCACCTGTGTTACAACCTGTGGTTATCAGTAGTAACAGTACAGCCATTATTTTTCTTTTTTAGTTCTAACACATGGTACTGAGATCCTATTGCAATGACCCATTTTGAACCGAACAACCCTCTGCCCTGCTTTAACAGAGAACATCTCTATATTGTACCTTCACAGGGACAAATTTTCAAAATATTGTTCTACAGGCATATAACATCACAACTCTATTTAATTCCTAAAAGTATATGTGCTTAAACTCTTCTATAGCTCTTAAACTTTTAAAGAGGATTTTTCAAAGGAAGTAGAGACAGCTAGGTAGGTCAATAGGAATTACATCTCTTTTTGCTTTTGTAAACTCCTTACTCTAACATATTGTGGTATCAAATATATGCGCATTCTGTATTTGCAATTTCCCGTACTTGTTATATGCTTTGTCTAGGCAAATTTCTATACTCCCTTTTGATGGGAGACAGCATAAAAAGCAAATCGTATTTAGCTTAAGTAAATATTTGATATATTCATGGCCATCATTGCTCATGTAACTGAAGAAGATATAAACTGCCTTACCCTTATGTATTCTCCAGGCAACATGAGAACATCAAACAAAATAATACTTAGAGAGCAGAGAAGGAAAAACAGAAAAAGATTGTTCAGATTTCAAAAAAAAAAAAAAAAATCTCAAAGTTTTACTCTGTGCAGAGCATGTGTCGCAATAATAATAATAATAATAACAACAACAACAACAACAACAACAATAATAATAATAATAATAATAATAATAATAATGGTGATGATGATGAAGAGCAAAGAAGCAGGACCAAGAGTAAATGGTGTCCTCAACACCATTATTACCACGTGTCCAGGTAAAAGACCACTTTATTATCTGGGATAAAGTCAGCTCCATTATTTGCTTTCTCTGAGTCAGAGATTGAAGAAATATCAGTGTACTTGACAGAAAGAAGTCAAAAGATCACAAGGTAGCAGGGTGACATAGTGGCATACTGGCTCCTGGACTGAGTTAACATTTCACACAGGACTACACGGCAATGTGTGAAAAAGAAATGTTAGAACTGCAGGCAGAAGGGGACTTTTCACATGAATAAGAGTCCTGTGCTCTTGAGCTTTTGTTATTCTCAGAAGAAAAGGAAATAATAAAAAGATGAAGAAAAAGATACAGCAGCAGATAGTACTGAAAGTTCAAGGATTGTTTAACGCCAGAGCTATCTCATCAGAAATACAGATGAGAGAGAGGGTAACACCGAGGGCTGGAAAAGGATGTCTCCAGGTGGGTGGGGAATGGGAGATAGGGAAGACAGGCAGACATGTATGGCATCTTGCAGCCTGAGAAGAAACAAAAAAAAATTAGTGGTGCTTCCCAGCCAGTCACCAAGACAACAGCAGATTGGATTTGGAGCTGCCTGTAATAATTTATGACTATTTTGTCTTGGTTGGATTACTGTGTTGCTTTGCCTGCTTATGTTGGATTCATTAACTTGGCAAGAGCTTCACCTAGAAAGACAATGTAGAGGGAGAACAGAGGGGGAGTTCGGGGAAATTTGTATCTACAAAAGGGTGACATAAAAGTATTATTGCACTTGACAAAGGTTATGGCTCTTTTTGTTTTGAACATCTTTTGTGCTATGATTTCTTCCAAGTGGTAAGAGAGATGTGCAGAAAGACCGGTGATGATGAAGTCTCTTTTTGCTGTAAAAGGACTTCCTGGCCCTGTATCCACTGCTGGTCTCAGGCTCCAAAAAAGGAAAGTCAACAATGTCCCTGGACCTAGCTGTCCCTTGGCCCTGACAGCCAGATGGGAGGAAAAACAGTGTTTGCTCCCATTAAGGGCAGGGTTTGCAGGTCCAGAGCTTGGAGAGGTGCTTGGTGTTAGAGAAGGTCAGTATGGGTCAGTAGAAGCAGTGTCACAGTAGCGTGGTACATTTTGAACACAGGAATGACAGCGATACTCGGGAAGCTGAAATGGTCACCTGAAAACACCAGCCCAAAAAGTGAGCTAGCAGTGGAACAGCAGAGATGGACAAGCATCAGACAACATGCTACCCTTAGCATTTCAGCAGGTCAGAGGATGGAGAGACGGAGGCTGGCAGTGAGGGAGGGTCCCCTTTCACAGCAGGCAAACTACTGAGTGACAAAAATCCTCTTGGTCCATTCCTGCTGGGATACCCACACCTGTTTGAGGCAAAGCTGGTAAATTGCACACATAGGCAAATTGCTCACCATATGGTCTAATTTCCTTTGGAAGAAGTGTGTGTCAAAATGCAGGAGAAACCATGCTACAGCATGCAAATCAAATGCAGTAGTCTGGCACTGGACCTACTAGGCTTGACTTTGCAAGGGTCAAAGGTTTTACTGGGGACAGGCTGTCCTGCGGATCTTCCCTCTCTGGGGTGCCTCAGAGGTATTTTAAAACCTCCAAACAACAATAGTAAGAAAGCATTAATGATGGCAGCGAAAGCTCTTTTGCGCCTCTGAAATGAGTGCTAGAATTCAGCTCCTGGGCACCCAGAAAGGGTATAAGGATCTGTCTGTTCTGCTCCATCTATAAACCTACCTGGCTTCATCACCAAAATGTCTGCACTTCTGCACAGTATTAAAAAAAAGAAAAAAAAGCAAAAGAAAACATGAAACAGTAATGATCCACCCCCCGCCTTCCCTATACCCAAGATTTATGGCTTCAGTAAAGTGACAAATGTGAGGAAGGAGAAGTTTGGTATGTGCCATGCTTTGCACATTGCACTGATTTTATTACCTGTAACATTTTAAGCTGACAATGTAGAAAACATCCTGTCCCTATACATGCGAAGGACCAAGTCCACATGTGCGCATACAAACAGTTGAAATTAGCGCACATCCCACACAAATATATTTGTGGAAAGAGTTTAATATCATAGCCTAACCCTTTGGGTTGAACAATGCATTTATACACCTGCATTTTTCTTGACTTGTAGCTTTCCCTTTCAAAGATATTACAGCAGACCTCTTTCTCCCCCTGAGGTTGAGGCCAGCTTAGAATGCTACTTTAGGATTACAATAAATAAAGTTACAAAAACCGTCAACAAGAAAAAGAAACAGAAACCCTGAGCCATTTATCATTTTTTTCCTTCACTTCTTCTTTTTCTCCCTACAGCTATTACAGTAGCCCTTATGAACCCCAAATGTTCCTTGCTCTTCTGTGGCAAGCACTTTGTGAATTGTTTATTAGCTTGGAAAACTGTTTTTGTCTCTCAGGACAGGTGTCAGTAGAAGGTATCTGGGATGAGTATGCTATGAAGAAAGTACCTTTATGCTTTAGGAACCGATGAACTATTCCAAATGATCCAGTGCTATGAACCAAGCTGAACTGAAGACCAACAAGTGCTCCCTTCCATCTCTTCTGTGACTTTGGTGTTGTCTTCATTATCATCTGTTGTTCTCCCTTGCCAATTCAGTCAGCAGTTTGCCTCCTGTGATACATACCAGTTGACAGATGTATCCTTTTCATTTCACATACTCTTAAAGCCTTGGGCACTGCTTTCTGGAGATATTTATACAGCTCTGGGACCCAGCTGCTGGAAAAGTAGTTTGTACTGCATATTTGTTACATGTTCTACAAGATCCCACACTCTCACTTCGCATAGTGTAAAACAAACAAAAAAAAATGGTGCTAATGCTTTGTATGTATTTTGTATGAAACTTACACGGAGGACCTTGCCATATTCTGACTCTTTCAAAGGTTTTCTCAGGAACAGTATGAATTACATGAGAAACAATTTTCATATATGCCATAATGCCTTCAAAACCTATCGACCACCAAGTTTCTTCATTTCCTACAAGCAAAGAAAGTAGAAGAATGCCAGCACATCACAAGACATGTCTGTGTCCTCATCTCAAACACTGTAAGAGGAAGGATATCTGCAACAAAACACACTGCTGAATCTGTTCCCCCACAGTAGTCAGTAAGAGCAATCAGTCATGTGCTAATTCTGCTGGTGTAATTCCTCTTTTTAAAATCGGTATAGGATGAAGTGCAAATCTGAGCACTTATTTTTATTTCAAAATGATCTCTTTTCCTATATATGTATTTCACATTCAGGATACCATATAAGTATATTGGCTACCTATTGAATAACCAATGCCTGGCTCTGCCAGAGGAAGGTGGCAAAATATGAAGGCTTTTATTTTGCTGAATGTTTTGCTGCTGTTCTCTCATTTAGATGATCCATTTAGAAAAAGCGATAAACACATAATGTTTGAAAAATGCCATAGCAGAGCCCTTAAGGTAAAACAGCTGGCCTTTGCTTCAGTTTCTAGGGCATCATTTTAATAAACATTAGTCATGGTGATTATGGAACATTTTATCAAGGATACATCATTTCCAGCATTATTCCATTTTTGAGTCCATATTAGCATAATAACTTGCATTATTAGTATAATTTGAGACATTTTAAGGACATGGCTGGAGAATAAGAAGCTCAGGATAGAAAGCGTCTGATTGCCAGTTGCTTGTCTTGCTTGCCAGGACCAATTAACATATTTCTTCCATTTTTGCCTTTGTTTGACTTATCAAAATACAAATGTGCTGCAGACTTCCAGAATCACTTAGGCTCCTTGTTCAGGCTTTAGAGGCACATAGCAACACGAAGCACATTCATGCAGATTAAGTGCTCTTTGGAGTATTAGAAACCACTTAATCTGTATAAATATGCTTCAGGTTGCTCAATTTTTACAACACCTTGAGAATGAACTGCAGTGGTTCAGAAAACTGTGTGATGCATTATTTAAAAGAAGGTATATGATAAGTTTATCTTCCAAGCGACTATTGTCAGAATCATACTTTGTTTTTTATATTTTTGTACTTCATTGCACTGTGTTAATGCAAGTGACAAAGGGAATTTCTTATTATATACCATATTACTTTCAAAATTCTGTTTTTATCACTGTTGATTTAGAAGATAAGCATGAGAGATGTATAAGTGCTGAAAAATTTTATTTTACAAATCAGTGCAGCAGGAAGGATTTACACTTTTAAGCAGAAAAAAAGGTAAACAGTATTTATTTTCTCATCTAGTTAAGTATGTTAGCCCATGCATAACCAAACCATACCTTTTTAATTTCCATTGGCTCTAATTTTCATTTGCAACAGAGCTGAAAAGAATGATGTATAAGACAGCACTAAAAGCATCATATTGGAATGTTAACTATTTTGCTTTTGGGGTTTACATTGTCATTTAGTCTAATAACTCTTTGTAGTACGGTTTAATTATTGCCCAAAATAGAAAGCGTGGTTGTATTGCGCAGCTTTCCCAGAGGACATCTTACATATCCTGAGAGAAATTTAAGCTCTATATTTAATATATTTGCAACTGTAACTGTTGCATATTCTGAAGTCCCTTGTTATTCAAATGCTTGCTGTGGCCATTTGTAAGCAGGCAGTGGTATGAATGGGACTGTGTTCATAATAAAATGCTGATCCCAAAGAAGTCAATAAGACTTTTGCTGGTCACAGAAATGGAGACTGGATGTCCTCTGAAGAACAGGATTCAATATATTGATTTCTAATTTTAGTCACAACTTTTGAGGTTTAGTATCAATAAATACCTATTATGGAAAAAAGCCTACAGAACCAGATGGACCCTGTGGTCCATCTCCAAGGATCATTTAGTGAACATTAATCATCCCCACTGGTATTCCTGGTGCTGTTGCCCACCAGGCCAAAGTGCAGCATGTACATCCTGGTGTGGTAGGTCAGTGCTAGCTGCTGGAGGTGAGTGCCAGGTCCCCTACCCGTCACCAGTGCAATTCTCCACTTGCTGTGGATGGGTCGCTCCAAGTGGGCATGGCGAGGCACAACACTCCCTGAGGTTCTGCTACGTGGGCAATAATGGTCATGGTGTTTTCCATTTGAGCCCTGACAGAGGACTTCCCTTGCCACCGTGATTGTAACCTCACCGCGGTTTTAACAGATGCTGGCAGGGCTGCTGTATTTCCAGCCTTGATAAGTATGATGGAGCTTCTGGGAGCAGGGGGATATTTATTCGCGTATTAGGGCAGCCTGAAGCCTGCTTTGAATGACATTAAATAGCACAAATGGGACCGGCAAAGGGCAGAACGCGGCCCATTTGCTGGGCACAGAGTAGAATTTTAGCCTTCCTTTGCTCCTTTCAAACAAAATAACTAAGGATGTGACCTTAGCTGTGAAGGGCACAGTTGTGTGTCTGCTCTGGGTCATTTCATTGCCCCTGTAACAAAGTTCTTTGTTTCACAAAGATTTGTAAATTTGCATTTTTTTTGGTAAGAATTCCTAATGTTCTTTCCAAAGAAACTTTGGGAATTCTGATCTTTTGCTGTGGCAAGCTGTATCCAGTTGCAGAAAACCAGATAAATAAGATCTCTCAAATAATTTCAAAATAGATTTAAAAAAAAAATGAGGTGATTACGGTAGTTTTCCTAATTTTCTCCCAACTTAAGTAGCAGGATGTATTGTATGTGAATTGCACAGTAAATACTGGATACTTTTTTTCCACTACAGGCTCTGATTTAGTTCCCTGGGTTATATCCAGTACAAACACTGAAATGTTATATGACCTCTATTGCATAGAGGTCTTTTGCCAGAAGCTCATTGCAGGAATGGGCTTTAATACTTTTTGCATTGGATTTTACTCTACTGTTGGTTTTATCATTCTTGATCTCTGCAAATGTGCTTTATTGTCTGGATCATTTAATTTTGTTAGGCAAACGTGCTTCATTTTTTAATGATAAAATGTTAGCATGCTCTTCAATAATAACTGTTTTTCCTTTCAGAGCAACTGATGCATAAAGTCTAATCTTTTGTAGTTGAAGGAAGATGTTCTTTAAGAATTGATTTAGGGTCTGTCTTTGTCTTACTAATTTTTAATTACATGCAGTCATACCCGATTAATCTGAATTAGTATGCAAAGCCCCTTTTTAGAACTAAATAAAATCAGATTAACTAGTAAAGGATACATACAAGGATGTGTTATGAGGTTGGTTAGAAGGGAAATCCTTCTTATTCTTAAGCATACAGACATTTCTGTCTGAACAGTTTATATCCTCAAATTGGCTACATAGTTTCGCTGTGTTACAGAGCTTTAATTCCTTTTAACTTTTGAGTGAAGCATCTAGGCATCATAATAATATTATACAATAACATGCCTTTGTAGGATTTCATAACTGAAACTGGACTTAACAAGATCAGCTCAACCAATTCCTTTATGAGCACATGGGTGTATAAAGAGGTGGCACATTGCTGCAATTTTGGAAGTAATTTTGCTGTTAATTGGTGGCTAGTACAACCTGATGTGAATTAAGACCAGCTGCAACAAGGGTGAACTCACCTTGCCTTCCCTCAAAACTCTCCTCCCCTCTTACTCCTGGGTGCCCACTTATTTTGTACTGGCTTTGGTGCTTGTTGGAGCACAACACAGCAACTCAGATAACTAAAATGATAGAAAATAACCTGGCAAAAGAGTGAAGATGGATGGTTTTTGCTGGTAGAGCAAACTGAGTTTACCTAGGGATCAGCCAAGCACTGCAGGTGCTGAGGTGGAGAGTGTAAATGTATAGCAAGGGGGTGGGAAGAGGAGTGAAAGGAAGAAAAGGAAAGAGAGAATGTAAAATATCCTCCTTTCAGACATTGTGAGACATTTGTTCAGCTCAGTCATAGTGTAAGACTGTGCCCTATGGATGCGAAAGTCCAGTCTGCACTCAGTGACGTGCTCGAGCTCAAAGGAGCATTTTGACTAAAGTCAGCTCCATTTAAGTATGCACTTTAAGCAGTGGTAGGTTTCACACTCTACCGTGGGGACTGGATTAAAAGGTCTCCTGAATCTTTCCTGTCATTTCCCCTCCACATATCAGGGGAGCACTTGCCTTGGTGGGAGCCTGTAACTGTCTGGGGTTTTGGCTAATGGGAGCCAACACCACAGGTAGACAGAAACCTCCTTAACTACAGCTGCGTTTTCAAATTGATTGCAGCTGGTTATATTGCTACTACACAATTATTTCTGTTTGTTACAACTGCACAGTACTGTAACTCTGAATCTCATCTATGCACCTCATCTGCGTTTCCAAGACAAAACACAGCATGTTACACTGCTAGCATTATATAGGAAAAAATATATTAAAAAGCTTTTCAAATACAATGGAAAAGGCTATTCCAGAAGTACATTGGTTATTTTAATTTGAAATGATAAACACACATCTCCTAGAGGACAATAAAGGCTTTATACTTGACTAACTCATGCCCTATTTATACCACTTTTTGCCATGAAGTATTTCTGTACTGTGTACAATAAAATACAAATGACTTGAATTCATCAGGAAGGGATTAATTGGCATGTAACAGGGGATCTGGCTACTATACTGGCAAGATGCCAAAATAAAAGAAGAAAGCAGCTCATGGAAAAGGGGACATTAAAATACAAGTGAGTGTTATAAGCCAGAAGCTATAGGAATAAATCTACGTGGAAGCCAAGTCAGACTGTGTGACTTGGGTTATGTCAAAGAACAGCAGAGACATTAACAAATTCCTGACATGGAATGATTTCTATGGGTCATTCATATATTTCATTTTATTTAGGCTTAAACTGAATTGCTTGAGCAGACAGGTGGAGATTTGATATAGTTGTTTGGAAACAGCAAGAACCCAGATGAGTAGACACCACAGCCATGCTGACATGCTCTTCAAGTTAAAAGGCCCAGCACTGCACGTCCTTGGCTTTCTGAATAGACACTTTGCTTAGCTGGGGCGTAAGTCAGGAAAACTCATTACTCTTCTTCTTCTTTTTTTTT
>VXAA01000383.1:0-103366 GCA_013399115.1 Anseranas semipalmata | reverse complement strand
AAACTCCCCCCCCCCCCCTGTTTTTTTTGACCAACATCAAATTAGCTCTTTCCACTGTGAGCCAAACTCAGCTGCTGATCACTTGGTACTGCTTTCCTTTGTGCTGTAGGCTAGGCTATGCAATTAATTTTTACTAAGGTCTGCTGAGTAATTTTACTGAAGCCCACTAATTTTTACCAAAGCCCTCTGGATAATTTTATTCAGGTCTGCTCAGCAGGAAGCTGTTCTGGCTCCAGCTCTGATGGTCTAGCCAAATGCTGGATGCTGCCTTCATATCTGGGAACAGTAGCAGTGCACTGCAAGGGCTTCTGAAGAGATCGGGGCATGTTATGGATACAGTGATACAGGCAGAAATGTGCCTGTGATCTGGGTGAGGCCTGCTCTAAACTGCTTTTATTCCTAATACATCTGGAATCTTTTATTTGAGTTGCTGCAGTCCACATTTTATTCATTTAGTATTTTTCATCTCATGTTGGTGTAATTCCATGAAGTCTACAGAGTTATTTTTACTTATAGTATTGTTAAGGAGGGAAGAAACAGGCCCTGTTTACTGAAGAGTTTTTCTTAGAGGTCAGTGTCTGCTGTTTGTGATGACTTATCTGCCAACCTTTTTAGGATGCAATGATTATATTATTTGTGAATGCATTTTTGTCCTCCTTTTCCATAGCAGGTTAAACTGTAGATATTTCAGCATCTTGACTTCATAGGGTCTTTCCTAACCTAATAAGCAAAGTTTGCTAATTCTTGTGTATGAAATAAAAGATGAATGCAGAAGGAGACTTTCTCTTCCTTTTTATTTAAAAAATATTTTACTAAAATTATTATAAAGTTTTATGTATCTGTGGAGGATTAAGGCAACTGAATCTTCCCTTATGTAGTCAGGTATCTAAAGCCATTCTGAAAACTATGGGAGCAGGAAATACTTCAGGGATGGAAGATCAATCCTTCCTTAAGTATGAAAACCTCAGAAAAGATTTCAATTGTCCAGAACTTCTACTTTTGCCTCAAACCATTGCTTGACATATTGATGTGTGTATTTCCTATACGCTCCCTTAAACAGACCGAGGACTCAGATGATACAGGCTTTGCTACAGAAAGCACACACTCCTTTCTGAATATCAGGATAAATTGTTTCAACCCCCTCCCCCCAAAAAAAACCAACAACAACAACAACAAAAAACAAACAACAACAACAAAAAAAGAACAAAACAAAACAACCCTACCCTACATTACTTAGGATATATTATACTCCTAGTGTTGTGTATACCAAAAATCTCTGTGTGGGAATGTTTTTCTGTCACCCCCTGGATATTTACAGATACTGCGATCGATGGTGTCCTCCACCTGTAAATAAGGAGTCCAGAAGAGGTAAGGACTTCTGTCATTTACATACCAGCTGGATCCACAAAGCCATTTAAGCACTTATCTCCCATTGATTTTTATGGAGTACAGGCTCCTAAATGCTTTTGTGGATCTAGCAAGTTATATTTTCTTCTCTTTATTGAGATGAAGGCAATTATATGGACAAATTCCTTCAAAATCCAAGAATAGTTGTCAGTCTAATGTATGCTTTTTGATCAGTACTTGAAAACTTGTCAGTGTATTTTACTGCTGTGCTCAGAAATATAATTACATGCTTTATAAAGTATAATCAATATTAGCACACTAAGGTAGAGAACAATCTAGATCTTTTAATTTGCCTGCTTTCCATATTAATACATTTTTCAATATGTTTGGAAATGTTAGCAATTAAAAAACATCATGACTTAGGGAAGTGGAAACAGTCTGGGTCAGGTGTTCCAGGTCCTCTTGTGCTTCCCTAGAAATACAAAGCAACCTCAAGTGGCATTTATCTGGCCCACCAGACTAGTTTTACATCTCCTTTCTACAGCTGGGGCAGTGCACAACAGCCAGAGTAGACTGCTCACTCTGGCTCATTAATTTTAACTAGACACTGGACTCGATAGGTTGTTTAATACCTCTGGACTACACCTTTCTCTGCCTCTTCAAAGGCACGATTAATGCAGTTGTCAGTGCCACATCTAGAGCTTCAGTCTTGTGACTTCTTGTAACCACACTAAAACACAGCAATGGATGCAGCTATCCAACAAGAAAAAAAAAAAAAAAAAAAAAAGAGAAGAAGAAGAAAAAAAAAAGCACGCTATCACCCAGTTATTTCCCTGCTGCATTTAATGGCCATTTTGGTTTCACAGATAAAATGCTCCATTTTTAGGAGACACAGGGGAAATCAGACCCTGTGGGCAATTGTGGAAGAGTAGGTCTGCTCTGCTCCATGCTGCCAACTTGCAGTAGTCCCCTGGGGGCAGTTACCGCACCTATGAATCACTGGAGTAAGCTATTATATTAGCCTATACAAGAACAGTGCATGGAAGAACTTGCACTAAGATCCTCAGCTGCTGTTATGAGGCTCTTTTAAGTATCTTGCAATGTCAAGAGTCAATCTGGCCCTAATACACCTTTAACTTCGTACTTAAGATCGATGGGGCAACCCTAACATAAAATGGAGAGTGTAGAATGTTATTAATACAAAAAGGTACTATGTTTAATGACATATTACCTAAAATATACTGTCTACTGGTTTCAAAATTAACAAAAAAATATAACATGCAGGTGGCTCTGTCTGTGAAATAAGGCTTATGTCTAGAGGTGTCTGGAACACCATCAAACTCTCTTTTACCCATAAATATTAGCCTTTGGATTGATCCAGGGCAGGGCCAGCTATAAAAAATGCTGTTTGCTATTAACAAACTCAGTGCACTATCTAAACAAGATTAGGGAACTCTAGGAGTTGGCCATGAATACACAATTATATGATTTCAGCAGAGGCAATATATGCTCTAATATTAAGAAGGCATCATGGGATTTAAGAACCTGTCCTATCCAAAAAGAAAATCAGATTTCAAATATATTAGACTGAGGGTAAATTGAAGTCAGCTGCTACCACTAATCATTAATCTGTATTACTGAGGTACAAGACAAACTCACACATTTTGCACCCCAGGGCAAACCCTGAGTTATTAAAAAACAAACAAACAAACAAACAAACAAAAAAAACCACAAAACTTGCCAGTATTGGGCAGTCATGAGACGCCGTAGGATGTAAGACCTCTGACCCTGCACCAGGCCCAGCCATTTCTAAATCATACAAAAATGTGATTACTCCAACCCTCCCTTATGACTAAAACTTCACATTTACTTCTCAAAATGGATCTTTTGTGCTCATTCCCTCCCATCTATTCTTACTGATTGAATATGATCAGAAGTGCCAACCAGACTACAGAAGGGATGAGGCAAAACTCTAGTGCTTCAAAGTCCAAGGGCCTCGGAGGCAGCAGCCTCCCGCACCAGCCTCGCCCGCCTTGCAGATTGCCCACGGGAGACATCCGTGCCCATCAATAGAGCACTTTGTGTCAGCCCTGCTCCTCCCAGCCTCACCCCTTCCTCCGTGGCAGCTAATGAGGGAGCCCATTGCAGTAGTGGAGACAGAGAGATGCTATGCCCAGAGGCTGCCGCTCTGAATAATGCCCATTTAAACTGATGCTCTAGTTCTTCTGCTCTTCATTAATTGCACTTCTTCTGCGTGTGCTGCTTTCCCTTAAAGCTAAAAATTTAGGGGCCTACAGCGGTTAACTATCTGTATGTATTCTTTAAGCAAGGTGAAGAAGGTGAGCCTACGGAGTTTTCCTTTATGGGTGCTGTTCAGGAAAAAAAAGGGGGAAAATCGATGAGTACAGAAAGTATCATAAAATTAAATCTTGTGAAACACACAATCCAACTTTTATTTATGCTCATTTAACCTGTTAAATGGGCTATTAGCAGGCCATAACTTTTTAAAATGTCTCTGCCCAGACCCGCCCTCACCATGCTACCTCCTTAACACTTCTAGCAAAAGTAAGGATGCAAAGACATTTAGAGTTAATTTGTAATTGGATTTCTGTGAATAACTATGCACTGCATTTTTATCAGTGTTTAAAATGTTATCAAATGTTTATCAGCTCTTGCAAATACTGATGTGGATGTCTTCCTGTCTCTCACCACTTGCCCCTCTGTTAACAGAGAAGAAAATTTGCAAAAATTGTCAGCTCCTATAAACTGTTCCAACAGCTACAGGCTGAAAATTGGAGTCAAACAGAAAACACAGTCATTGACATCTGTGAAACAGCTCAAATCTTCCTGTCCACTTTGGAGACCAAATTGCACTTGGGGACACGTCCTAAAGAGATGCTCGATTAGTTTGCTATCCATGCACCTTATTACTTTTCTATGGTGAGAGGCCACGAGGAAAAATGAGGAAGACATTTTGAAGGACATTGAAAAAAAAAAAGCGAGAAGTAAAGAAGCTAGCAAAAGAGAAAGTAGCTTACTTAGAGGTTACATGTTGCAGGGACTTTCTGTGCGCTCCAGGAAGCTTTGCTTGGCATTTGTACAAGCCTTGGTTTCTTGAGCCATAGTCCCACTTTGTCTACATGTTTGCGTCTCTGTTGTCCTTACATGCCCCAGCTTATCAGCTTTGTCTACTTTTCTCAGGAAAAAAATGAAATAAAAACCTAAATCAAAGGAAAAAAAGAGGAGAACTTCTATCAGTGCATAAAATGCTTCAGGCAGATTTTCATCTGGAAAAATATTAAGGAATGAAAGGGAACGCATAAGTGAGTTTCTTGAACAACAATAAAATATAGTGAGGGAAAAGTACATATGAAATAGAGCCATCAGCAGAAAGCCCACAGGTTGCTCCGACAGCACAGAAATGTCCAGCCTGAAATTTGAATGCCAAAGACATCTGTATCTTTGTCTTCCTCAATGCACTGTGGGTTACGTTCTTTAATAGTTAGCCTAATAAATGGTTTGGGGAAAACTCCTTCATATTTTCCATTGATATGCAAAACGTTTCCTTAGAGAAAATAAATAAAACAAGCATGAGTAAGAGGTTCTTCAAGTATGAGATTCCTTACAAATGAAAATCTGGGCCAAGGCTCAGCTAAATGCAAAAAAGAAATCTCCTGAAAAAAAAAAAAAATCAAAACCTGATAACTCTGAAACAAATGATATGATGCAGAAAACATGAAAATATTATTATTTCATTACATAACTGGCTCCATAAGGGACCCACCAACATCACGGCTGAACAACTTCACCGTGCCAATCAATCAGTTGCTTCACAAAACTTCCTTCCAGGTTGATGTTGCTCATTCTGTTCCACAAGTTAAGAATGGAAGAATAGATCTGAGGTTCAGTCTCTTTTCCCTGTTTAAGGTTATAAAGGGGCATAAAAAGGTCCATTTCTCCTTTGTGTTGCTTATATGCTTCAGCAATCCTTTTAAAATATAAGCAGGGAGAGAAAAAAAGAAGCAGAAAGAGACAATTTTAACTAAAAACTCTAAAGCCTGTCAAAGGCGAGATACTGGTCAGGAGGCAACAGTGTCCAGGGTAAAAATAATGACTTGCTCTGATTGCTTTCTTTATGGAGATGAAGAGGACCAAGCTGTGGCCCTTAGTCTCGTCCTTGCTCTGGGCCAGTAGTTTGGTCTGTAGTTGTGCTGCTAGGTTGGCCTTGGCTTCCTGCCTGTGGTGAAGCTGTGAGCAGGCTTATGTTTATCCCCTTTGAACTTGGTAGCCTATGCCCGCAGTTTCTCTGTAACTGAAGGCCATCTTCAGTTACTGCTGACATGGTCCTTCCCTCCATCCTTCTGTGGCCCTTCTTTTGTGGTGGGATTTTGGCAGAACAGACCTAGCTTGGCTTTAATTGCTGCAGGAACCCACCCTGTGCGTGAGACCTACTTTCTGGACTAATGAAAGGGCCGTACTCACAGAACAGTAATGTTTCCTTCTGAGGCACCAGCTACAGTTTGCTAAGCCTTTGTTCTCCAATGCTGGGATGTTGGGAGCTGTTCTGTGGGGTACAGGGTGCTTATGGAGCTTGGTGTCTGAGTCCCTGGGGACCAAGTATTTACTACAGAGCAGCCAGTGACAACTGGACTCAGTGATGCCAGTGTACTCCTCCAGACCCACACTACCCTTGAGGAAATGTGGAAAATCATATCCTTTACAAATCAAGAATCAATCTGACTCCTATCAAGGTTAATGTCAAAGCTGCAATTTATTTAAGTGGAAACAAGATCAGGTCCCGGGTGGCTAGAATTAGAGCTTGGAGCAGGAAAAGACATTGAAGATTAAGAAGGTGGTTGTGATTACATGCACAATTTTCCACTGTCGTGCTGGCTAAAATGGCCCTGCAGCAACTTCTTGCCCTCTTTGTTACACTGACCCCAGAGCATTTATATAGAGCCAAAATTACTTTCCTGGATGGAAAACAAGCAGTTTTGGTGGGGGTTAGTTTTCAAATGGATCAGATCCCTCATGTAGTCTATTCTGTAATCCCACATATGCTTTGCAGACATGATGTGGAAGGTGTCAGGGAGCAAGGACAAGTGGCCACAGAGGTTGGGGGTTGCCTGAACTGCTTTTAACACCATCTCACTTTTCTTCACTTTCTTTCTACTGTTCTTCCTGTTCACAGGAATCAAGTGTAAGAAGCAAACAAAGTTTCATCTCTTCTTTTCATTGCAGGCTGCGTGGTCCTGTCGTGTCCTGTCTTTCAGAGATGGTGACCGGTTGTGCTGAGGGGAGGATCAGGGAGAAGGGGTGGTGAAACTCATTCCCCAGCTGGAAGTCAGAAAGTTTGCTAAAGCCCTTACAAGTATTTAGACATAATGTGCATTAGATACTAGTGTGAATTACTGTTGCTTAACAACCCACAGCTTATCACTTGATGCACAATAGCTGCCAACCTTCATGTCCTTAGGCAAATATAAAGTGAGCTGGCTTACTTAGGACTCCTTTATAGAAAGCTGAACCAGGGCAAATTGCCTCAAATTTCCTGGGACAGATCACTGTGCTGATGTCTGGTGACCTGACTTTGTATCTGAGTTCTTAGTCCGATATGAAGCACATGAATATTTTAAAGGATCTAGTCCTAAATATTAAGGCATTACTCTAGATGTAATCAAACCACTATACTACGTTATTCACTTCTGGGAAATGATTCGCTGTAGCTTACCCTGCCTTCCAGTTTATTTGCCTTCCAGCTTTTCTCCTTTTTACCCCCAGACATCCCTGTTTCTTGTCCTTCCTTTTAAAAATGCCATTAGCTTCATGGGTCCGCCGCCAGCTGCCGTTCCTGCCGTTGGTCCCTCCTTCCAGCTCCTCTGACTCAGCATTTTGTGAAACCACACTTGGCAGGAAACACGCTTTTAGAGGGACCAACTGTAATTTAGACAAAAAGATCATTAACTGTACTCAGCAGCAATGGCAAGACTGTCATTGTGCTGCTGTGTTAAGGCAGACCACGGCCAGGAAGAAATACATTATTTATGTTTGCTAAGTTTTGGATAGACAGCTTGTGAAATCTTACCCTGCTTCATTTGCAGTATTTTGGTAAAATAGATTACAGGCTCTGATGAGTGATCCTGCTCCAGGGCACTAAATAGTTAACATTTAATGTGGCCGGACCTACAAACATGGAGATGTTTCTGTGGGCACTTTAAAAGAATGTGGCATTTTCTAAACTGGGAATATCACAGTATATGACACCAAAATCAGGATGGTCTTTAACTCTCGTTCCTGCTTTCTGGAGGCTGGATTCCATCCAGAATTGCCTGTTTCCCTGTTTAGGACAGAAATACTTTTTTCTCCATGGCCAGTGAGCCACACACTCTGTTTGTATCTCCTCTTCTGGATGTCAAACAGGGGAAAAGAACAGAAGCAGTTTGGGGTGATGTATTTACTCCTCGTCAAGGGGAGATATTTTTATTAAAAGAGTAGAATTCTTGCCTGATGCAGTCAAGGTCTTTTGGAGTTGTCAAGGTAGATACTCTTCTAAAATATATGGCTTCTGACAAAACAAACGGAAGTTTTCCATGGGAACAGAGCAGTCAAAAAGACTACTCAGCCTTTATTTTAGGCAGAATGTACAGTGTTAAGGACAGGTCAAGGATAATGAGCTGTGATTGTAAGAATCATGTAAGAGAAAAAGATGTAGCAATGTGTCATTTCAATCACGAGAGTGCAAGTCAGGATGAGATTTGTCTTCTGCCTTGTCAGGCAGAAATCTGTCTCCTCCTGCAGCACCGTTGTCACCCTGCAGCAGATACAGGTTTGAATAGGTGGGTTCTGCTCCTGAGTCTGGACCGCTGTAGATTTGATCTGCAGCAAAGTCCAGCTGCAAGACCACAAACTGGGCATTGCAATGCGGCGAGATAAAAGCCATCAGCAATTAAAGAGAATAATCATGGCAGTGATTGAAGAGGACTTTATATCTTTTTGCTTTTGTTTAAAGAATGTCCTTTTCATATACTCCTAATGTACACAGGACAAATAACTACATAGCTGTGGGGGAAACACATAATACTCTCTGTCTCTGCTTGAAAGGTTGATCACCAAATGATTAAAGCACGGTTGTTTAGGATTATTCCAACAAGGACCTGATAACGTTGCTGCTATTGTTGTTTATTTGGGCAATTATGCCAATGTATACTAAGTATGCAAAGAGAAGAATAACTTCTAAAAGTAATATTGAATTCATGCATGTATATATGTATGAACTTATCAATCTGTAAGCAATATTTTAAAGGTCTGTCTGACAAAGAAAGATGTGTAGAAATAAGCAAATGTAAATGAACACACATTTTTGCAAGAACAATACATACTCAGGGTAAAATTTGAACCTAGTGGCTAAATAAGTTCTGAGAAAAGCTTATTTTTTTTTCCCATCTTCTTTTTCTGGGGAGGAAGAAGGAAGCACCAGCAGGTGTGACTTGGTAGCACAAAGAAAAAAAAAAAAGAAATAAAAACAATGCAACGAGATGTAACACCCTGATCTCAGTGGTAGAGAAATACTTAGCAGTTGAAGACTGCTCCCAGGACTGTTTGACTTCCACAGATTCTATGGACTTTGTAATTGACTAATTTGAATAGCAAGTTATATGGAATTATCAAGTCTGACAATCTGAGAATGCATCTGTTTTAAACAACTCTTCAGGACTGCTAACCTGTTTGTGATATATATCCTCTTCTCAAGTAAAACCCCAGTTATTTTAAAATAGAACAGATCTAAAAGCACTATGGACAATCAACATATCTGATTACAAATTTAATGGCCTGATTCACCCCTGCTCTGCTTCAATTTTGGAGCACTGTGAATCCCGTGCTTTTTATCTCCTCACCCCAGACACAATCTGGACTAGCACAGCAAGGAGTAAGTTTCTGGGAGCTTAAGCTTGTTCTGCTTTTTTCATTTTTCTGGTTTTGGGAGCAGCTGTCTTTTAGATTTGTGATCTTTTCTCAAAGCATGACCATAATGATAATGAAGGCTCAGTGAATTTATCAACACCACTTGATTAAATCTTTCTTAGACTCCATTTTGAAAGAATTAGTTCAGGAACACAGATTTAGATCTCCTCTACCATGGATTCTCCATATGTAGAGTGAACTATGCAAGTATTTTGTTCCTGTTTTGAACTCAAACAAGATATATCAAAATATGTAGTGAAGACCACTAAAACCACCAGGTAAAACCTAACTGAGATTTCTTATTCTAGGTGCTAAACTTTAAAATGGATCAACTAATAGAGCTCAGCTTCCCTTGCAGTCCCAGGAATAAATGTGTGGCCCTGGCTTGATAGTTAAGTGGTATTTTGGGGGAGCCCAAAATGGAGCCCAAAGTGGTTATATGCTGTCACCTGTGAACAACATTTTCTTGGTTAAAAATCCTGTGATGGAGACATTGTTTTAGTCATAGCATCAGATATTTCAGAAAAGAGATGCTGTTTATGAGATCTCCAATGCGAAGAGATCTAAAGGATGAACGTTTGTTTCAGAATAAACTCAATCTGAAGCGGTCAGCTGTGCTAATGATCCTTTAGTGGCATCTGCTTATTATTAGCAATGATTTTCTTGTTTAAGTATGACCAAAACTCTCCTCTCCTTCTCTCTTTCCTTTTTCGGAGGGTTGTCTTTGCCACAGAAATCATTAAGTTAATCCTTGATAATCCAAGAAAAAAAAAGGAGGCAATAGTTCAAGTCCTTTTACATGTGTTTAGAAAAATGAGAGATGATTTCACCACGAAAACTCTTCATTTTCTATCCAAATTCTAATAAATACTATATGAAGTGTAACTCATAAATGTTCATGGCACACAGTTGGGCTTCTCCTGGAAATTGCCTGGTTTGAGTGCAGCAAAAACAGGCAATTGTAGCGTGATTAGATGCAAAGGAAAGAGAAGAATTTCTTATGACATTTCAAAGCTTCTTATAAAACAGTATCTTCACCTATAATTGCCAGCAGAGACGTTACCACATGGCCATGGATTGTTATTTAAAAGGCTTATAAAGGCTTTTCCCCTAAAAATAATGATGAATTAAACATTGTCATTTAAAAGCTTTTAAAAACACACTCCTTATCTTCTCCCATTCATGCAGCGGTGCCTGGCTTAGGGAAGTGAAGAGGATGTGCATGATTAGCTAATGCTGGATGATATCCTAAATGACACTGTGTAGAGATTAAGACACTTGGATTTTTCTAAATGTGTATTTTAGTGCTATATAAAGGTGCTAAAATGACAGCTCTGGAGACTGAAGTCTCCTCTTTACCCAGCAGTGGATAGAAGATAGGATCATTCAGTCTTTGCTCCATTTAGACTGTTCTTTGTCTATCTACAGATGCCATTCAGACTGCAAGTCTGCAGTCAGGATTTCTCGGGACAGCTTAAAAATTAAATTAGAGGTGGAAGACCACTGATATCTTTTACCTAGGATATCCAGCATCAGTAGCTTTTGCTTACTTGAATCCTTGGTCTAGTAATCTAGAGGCAGAGACTCATCTTTTGATGAACAACTGCATCTTTAAAACTAATTTCTTTGTTTATCTGTTTTCTAGCTAAAAACATACCTTATAACATGCAAATACTTGAAGACAGGTTTTGGTGTGACGGTGTATTTGAGAAGAGACTGGAATCAATTTCCAGAAGTGAAGAAGCTGATTTACATTCAAGCAGACTCTTCCCTCAGAAAGGAAGTTTACCTGGGGTAACTGCTGGGTGGCAATGTCCTTTGAAATAATGTTAATTGTACCTTGGTTCAAAGAGCTCTTTGAAATTCCTGTAATGCAATTATGCTAAGTCAGAGGAAGTTAAAGGACTGTGTATTGGCAAAAATGCAGTTAGAATCTGAGCTGAAGTCATGTGTCAAAAGTGCTATTGATGATAACATTGACACCTGCCTCTGATAACTTCAAAGTCTATTCTCTCAGTATGAACTTAAGTTCACTGAGCTCAGCTAGCAAAAGGACAAACCAAGACAGAGACACCAGTCCAGACCTTCAAGAAGTGCAAACGGAGCTATGCCACTTAACAACAGTACATCAAACCCGAGCTCACTGCCTTTTAACATAGAGAATACAATGACTGAGCTCTACCAAATGAAGCCCAACATTTGTACACCTACAGCTGTTAGTCATAGACAGAAAGGGATCTCTGTGACTATCTGCTTTCACCACGCTGGTGGAAAAAATAAAAGTGCTCTGTGTGAGTTACTGAGGAAAGATTGAGTGTAAAAGACAGCTTCCACGTTGGTTTCTGAAGGCACTGAGGTTCTAAGTGTTTCTGATGTCTTCTGGGCTTGAGTTTTACCCTTGTGGGGGGCCATGTTCAGATGGAGTGAGGGCAGGAGATTTTTCATTTATCCCACAAAGTGCTTCAAAAATGATGAATGAAGTCTGAACTGATGAACGAACCTAGAACTTAACCTTTGGGACTAAGACTCATTATTCTCTGTATCACCCAGTGTTTCATAAGCTGCTGTTCAACAAATTTGTTTGCATATTTTGAGTCTGCTTTGATCATTTCTCTTTTTTTTAAACATCAACCTGGTATTTTATTTAACTGCTGCTCTGTTCTGCCCAGTTCTGTGAAGTGACACACTAGAGCTGAAGAAGCCCAAGCACCTCTTAAGATCGCACCCCTTGTTTGGATTTGTCTGTGCATATGCTTTAAGAGTTTGTGCAGTAAGAGTGACTTAGCAGAAGTCCAAAGAAAGGGACCCAGGTGCTATTAGCCTTTTTAGGGGATTCAAGATTATAAAAATAAGGTGGGAAAGGGCTAGACGTTTCTGCCCAAAGCACTTATAATCATATGTGTCGAAGTCTGCCCAGCAGCAGAGGCCCTACCTTTGAGTTCTGGTCCCTTGGTTTTGCTCTCTGGGCACCAGCTGAAACATGCAATGGTTTCCACCTCAGTCACAGGCACATGTTCATTTTTGGACAAAATCAGGGAACAGGAAAGGGGTGGAGCAGCCAGGGTCTTCCCCAGTTTGGAGTTCCCTATGGAGGTGAGGCACACAAAGAGATCTACAAAGCTCTTCTGGCTTTCTTAGTAGAGATGCAGCCAGCTGGAGCCCTCAAATGCTATGGAAGCCAGATCCTCACTCCCCAGTTTTGTGGTCTGTTATTGCCAGTCTCCTCAGTGTTGAATTCTGTCCCCAGCACCACTTAAGAGGAAGAGGTGTGGACTTCATATCACAAAATAATGGTGGATTTTAGATTTCAGAATTTCGCAAGGGAAAATGCACATCCTGGTCAAACAGTCTTGTTGTGTGTATGCTCCAGAGGTGCTTTTGTTCTGCTATTCAAATGAATTCTCAGTGAAAAATCTTATATAAGTGTGCTGAAGAGGAGAAAAAAAACACCCCAAATGCTGTTATAGTGGAACTGAAATATATGAATTCACAGAATCCTGATGACAAAAATAGATTATATTTTTTTCATGTAGTGCACTGCAGTTAATCCTTGTGCTCGCAGTATACTTTATTTTGAATCACTGCAGAATTTTTCCTCTGATTTTTCTCCCTGAAATTAGCCTGTAGTGCTATGCTTCAGACTTCACAGGAGCGTAAAGGTATTTGATTTAATTTACATCTATGAGTTTTGTTCTTTGTTCATTTATTTTAATCGTTATTGGTTTTCTCTCCCTTTGACTATCCTAAGATTTTTGTTCTGATACATCATCAGTTATTATTATCTAAACTGTTCTCCACTGAATTCAGGTTCCCTAAAATTTCAAGTACAGCAATTTCATTTGAGAATGAGTATCATTAAATGAAACTGTTGAATTAAACTATCTCAGAAACAGAAAGTACAGCAGTAATTTTATATAATGTTTATAATGGCAATTCCAGTCATTGTGTTAGCATGAGTATTTTCAATTCAGCATTTTTTTATATAATAATTATTATAAATATTATGTAAATATTCTAAAATTGTAAAATATAAAAGGTTTTTTTTTTTTTTGTAAACATTAGAAATGCACAGTTTCATAATCTGTTCAAAGTTAAACAAAAATATTTCACTGGAGTATGCAAAAATATTTGGATGATGAATCTTTAAAAACGAACATACCTATGGCAAGAAAAAATAGAATGCCATATTCCACAAGTTGAAGCTGATGTATCCATTTGTATTTACTTACATAGTTATCACTTTTCTGCATGCAATTACATTAGTATTGTTAAATATTGTATGGTTTGACATTTTGATTCCAACTGTAGACAAGCAAGTATGCTTTGAGATGTGTCTCTGCCAGCTAAAATATGGTCCTAGATAAGTACATACAACCTCCACATTAGTATTAATGACACCCAGAAATAGATTGCAGTGTTGAAATAATTGGACTCCAAAGAGTTCTGTAGCTTGTCCATTATTAAGCTAGATCTTAGCTTGCATATATATGATAGTATGAATCTGAACAGCCTGAATATCCAAAGGGTTAATGGCTGCTTCCATTAGAAAACTATGGTCTGGTATAATATTGCAGCTCCTAGCAATTTAGAAACACAGGCTAAAGGTAAAAAAGGAGTCTCTGGGTCATGTAATCAGGTCCCCACATGATGGTGCTTTCATGGACCATGACATAATATAATATGGTCCAAATACAATAACAATATAAACTATCCAAATTCCAGATTTAAGTTGATCATTTACCTAATGCTTTCACTATTAGAAGGCTACTTCAGCCTGTCACTCCTCCAAAGTTAGAAAACTTGTCTTTTAAAATTTAATTTATCCTCAGTGAGTCACAGCTTTGTCTTAAACTCTATGTTGGCATGTCTGGCATTGCAATGGAAGGCAGCTCACCTCCTCCCTAAGGAAGACAACGAAAGCTCCCCGTGCAGACAGATGAAAACCTTCTCAGCCTTGCTAGAACAGAGTGAACACAAAAACTTCTGCTTGCTGCCAGATAATCTCTCTAATCCAACTATTGGATCTCACTTTGCATGAGATGAATCAGATCTTTGATGGCAAATAAAAGCCTTGTCTGCATTGGTCTGATTGATGATCTCCTTTCAGAAACCAGAGGGGTGTTTAATTCTTTTGCATACCAAACTCTGAATATGAGACATCTTTCTAGATACCTTACTGTTTCTGAGTTCAAAGACTGTACCAGATATGGCTGCCTTGCAGAAAGAAGATTTAGAAAAGGTAAGGATCAGATTTCAGGCATTTTACTCCCTATTTTTCTCCGTACATTACATTTGCAAGTTCCACTCAGGCAAGTCATAAAATTGTAGGAACACATTATAGCCACAGTGGATTATTTGTTGTAGGCTTTTCCAGTTCTCTGTACCTTAACTTAAACTATTACTCCTGAAATAGGTGCGTCTGTATTTGTTGTATTAATATTGGTGAACCAACATTTCCAAAGTTTTTGTACTTTCCGTGCAGAGGGGAATGTCCTGTGGGCAGAAGATGCACCTGAGAGTACTTCAGCACTGACAGTCAGAGGTTTGACTGACATTACTTCGCTAAGGACAGAAAATTCAGCAGTAGCTGACTTGCAGGGTTTCCAAAAGACCATTTTATTCTGAGTGTCAGGTGTGAGACCTCTTGCTTTTAAATCACCGTGCTAGGTTGTTGGAGTAAGAGATGTTATAAAAGAAGCATTTACTTATCTGGATTCTTTGGATTTCTTTGCTGCTGTTTATAATGGGATAATCTGGTGCTCAAAAAATGTGAAAAACCTTTTGGAGAATGCAGTAGAAAGACAGTTTATGTTCCTTTTTACTGATTACTTTTGCTTGATGCTAGGAAACAATTATTTTAAGTGGATTACTTTCAAAGAATAACTTAATTTGATAATAAAACAAATACTACTTTCCCATTTATTGATGAATCAAGCAAGGTAATTGGATTTATTACTTCTGAATCTATGAGTAATCCTGTTTCCAAATCACATATGTGTTTCCTCCTCTGCTTTTATGTTCATCAGGAGATGACACTTATTTATTCCTTCTTCTTCTGGCAGAAATTCACTTTTTTTGAATCAGGACAGCACTGCTTCTGAGCTCAAAATGGAGCTAATTTGTACTTATTCAATAAATATCCTTGCTGGTAAAAAAAAAAAAAAAAGTGAGCTTCAGTCATTCTGAGTAGCTAAAAACACTAACTAATCTAAACATATCTCGCATTAATACACATAGTATGCATGGTAACAGAGGAATAAATGTTTTGACTCTGTTTTTTCTACTTCATAGCAGGGGTCTGGAAGCTGAAAGGCCCCTGGAACATATATCCCAGCCTGGTACATAGGAGATGCCTCTGACGGGCATATATAGCTGGTCTGGGGAGTGGCCATGCCAAGCATTACTGATGCTTCTCCTCCCTCTGCTTTTTAGCTTGATACTGCAAATCCACCATGCTGAATCTTTAGAAGATTGTAGATGATTTAAGAAATAATAAAATTGCAGAGGATTTTTTAAGCTAACTGAATTAGTAAGTAAAGTATTCATTTATAGCAGTAATTAATCTTGTAGTAGTTTAGACTCCTATAGCATCTCTTACCTGGGGATCTCACGTCAGTTTACAAACATTAGGTAAACTTCTTAGGCTCTGTACTTAAATACTGCATTTGTTGCACAGGGCTGGTCTGCACTGAAAATGATCTGCCAGTATAGCTATACCCACCCATACCAACAGGTCTCTTCTGTGGAAATGCAGCTTACATTAGAAAAACAATTCCTTTTTTGGTATAGAGTAAAATCTGTTCCTTGAGGAACTGTCTGCATATTTTGGTTTAAAGTGTGATTTCTTTTCATACTTCCATTCAGCTCTGTAATTCTAGCAAAACTTGTAAGACTAGATCAAATCACGAATTGACAGCATTAAAGAAGTTCATTCAAACTTGGATTGTTTTCTTTCTTAAAGGGCAAAAAATGCTTGTGTTCAAAATACATTATTTTATTGATGGGGACTCTTTTCAGTGGTGCCCAGCGACAAGACTAGAGGCACCGGGCACAAACTGAAGCACAGGAAGTTCCTGCTGAATATGAGGGGGCACTTCTTTCCTGTGAGGGTGACAGAGCACTGGCACAGGTTGCCCAGAGAGGCTGTGGAGTCTCCTTCTCTGGGGATATTCAAAGCCTGCCTGGATGCAATTCTGTGCAACGTGCTCTGGGTGACCCTGCTTGGCAGGGGGGTTGGACCAGATGATCTCCAGAGGTCCTTTCCAACCCCATCTATTCTGTGATTCTGTAATTCATTGATTAGCATATGCTCTTGTCCCATTGACAAAGATACAAATCTGGTACCTTCTCCGGCTTCACCACCCTTACTCTCTGCATCAGTGCTGTCCTCTTGCCTGACAAAGCATTGCTAAAAAAAGGACTCCAGAGGTGAAGGAACACATATGTAGAGCTTGAACTGCACAGCCAGTTTCTGTAGCTTGCAACTGTAACAAAATTGTCTCTGCTGAAAATCACAATTCTGCTAGCTCTCATGGTTTTACTGTGGATTTCAATATTTAGGTGTTTTTCTCGGTCTGCCAGTGGCAGCCATGCTCTTTACTGGTGGTCAGCAGTGAATGATAGTGATTTACTTAGGAGTTGCCAGGGTTTCCAGGCTACCAAGCTCCATTGTGGTTTACAGCTAAAAAATTTCAATCCAGCTTTTCCATTTATAGATGCCACTTGAAGCCAGTGCTGCACTTTCATAATTTTTTTTTGGATGGGAACAGAATGTGGTGTTTTAACTGAAATGATAATTTGGGGCAGAATAGAAGCAGGGAGCAGGAGGGGCATATTATTTGTCAGGAAATGCATGCTGTGGGCTTTGTGGTGCTGTGGGAAAGCCTGCTCCTGCTCAATCTACCCAGAGAGCTAAATCCCACATCCATTGCCCTGATTCCCACCACAGTTCCCCGCGTGCCTCCTTCCATGTAGTGACAGAGAAAAACAGATCTTTTGGACTGATATCATCTTTCCTCCTCAGTCTCTTCGGTCTCTCCCCATTGCTCCCAGAAAAGGCGGGGAATATTTCTGGCCATTGCAGAGCATTGTAGGGCTTTCTCACATCACTTCCAACACATTCCTCGCCTCCGTTCATCCAGGAAGAAACTGCTGCGTTTGATTTCTCTCTCAGGTCACTCGTCTCACAGCTATGTGCCAGGTCAGTGCCAGTGAGCTGTCTTGCATGGCAGAGCTTTGTTATACAAGCTGGAGGGTCAAGTTTCACATGTTCAAAAGGAGACTGTGTAAAGACAAAGAGAAACAGCATGCTCTTAAATGCCAGTAATGCATAAACTACTATATCAACGACACAACATGAATATCTTTATCCAGCTGTGTTTATATATAATTTTCATTAATCATGGGTGTTCCTAGCAGTTGACACAAACAATGACACTTTTTTTCTGTGAGGTTGCCTTTATATTAAACAATTGTTTTTCCAAAAAATAATACCCCCCCAGCATTAACTGACCAGATGATACATCAATTTAAAAAAAAAATAAATTTCAGAATGCAGCCCTGCAAACTACTGTTCTTTGGATCATCATTTATGGAAGAAGATACCATCTTCATGAATTAAAATGAAATCACTTTAAGCTATCCTTTAAGGCCCATGGTCAAATTTATTCCTGGCATCACAGCACAGAAAAGAGTGTAATTGCACCATGGATGAACTTAGTCTCATGAGTTTAGCTGTGCTCTGAAAGCTTTTTGATGTATGTTTTTTCTGTTATTTATCTTTTTTTCTTCTTCTTCTTCTTCTTTCTTTTGTTTTGCTTTCTTAATACCAGTGGTGTTTGAGGGCTGTATTAGTAACAAGAACTTTGTAACACTGACTGCAGCAGAACACTAATAAAGCTAATGGCATTTTAGCCTTTGTCAAAGATTACACACAGTGTATAACCAACAAAAAATAGTTATTTTCAGAGATATGCGTTCTGAGAGATAGGAAGTACTTGTACATTTATTGACTACAGGGAAGCTGTTTGAATTCAGACAAATGCATTTCACACAATTCATTTCAGGGCTGATTCATTTTATCTGCATGTCTCCTGTGCCAAGTGGGAACATTAGGCCTCTTTAAAAAATGATGGGGGATAATAAATGCTCCAGGCATTTGTTTTGCTGAAATGAAGTAATGGCAGAGAAGCATATGGTGAAATATATTTTTAATTACTTTTCAAAATTGTTAAATGTTTTTTCCTTATTTTCATATTTAATGTTCTTGATCAAGCTTGCTAAATAGGCAGCTCTTATGGAACACACCACTTCGTGCAATAACACATGACTAATTTTATGGGCAATATTATATATCACTGTGTATCAGCAACATATTAGCTGTAGAACTTGGTTTATGATGCTTTGTATCATGGAAGGAAGCTGGGGATGGGGGGGAGGCTGTTTTGTTCCTGTTTTATTTTTTTTCCTAAGAGCCCACAGCTCTCAACATCTTTGGTTTCATTTTCTTATATTTTTGTTTGTGCACGTAAAGCAGGAAATTTGATGCTCTTCTGGTAGACTAAACAAAAGGAAGCCCACCTGGGACCAAGAGGAGACACTAGCCTCTCTTTTAACAACTTCAGTTCTGAATCCCCCTTCCATCCCCTGCCTTCACCTCCCTCTCCGGAACACAGGCTCCGCACTAAAGCAAAGTGAACACAAACAAAGGACACCTGTTCCCAGCTCTACTAAAGAGAGAAAAGCTGATAGCGCCTAAAGGCTAAAGCTGAGTGGAAGGTATTATGGCTGCAGAAGTTGGCTAGGCTGCAGATATAACTGCACAAGGGAAATAGAAGCCTATTGCACAATGCCAGCAAACAGCAACTAAAGACTAACTTACATCACAGGAGGGTGGCAGAGGGAAGTCAAGGTACAATTATCACTGCCTGTCTGTACCTATACACTCATCTTGTTGGGAGGTACTCAAGTGTTCCTTCAATACAAATTATTAAAAAAAAAAAAAGTTAAAAAAATGGTAATTTGCTGTTAACACTTAAAGCAGGTGACCATGCTCTTCTCACACTTGCTACAGAGCTTGCACAAATTCTTCTTTTTCTGCAGACATCAGTCATCACAAGTGTGAGCAGAAAGATGCTCTTGTAGCATAGCCTGAAGATCAACAGACCCAGGCTACTTCAGACCACTGAGTCCTTTCCAGAGCGGAGATCTCCTCAAAGAGGCTGCTCTGCAACCGTCACCTTCTTTTTCAGCTTAAGTGGCTTCCTTCCAGTGGCCGTAGCAGTATGGCAGAAAAGAGATGGGGGATCTCTCTTGCATGTCCAGCGCTTCTTTTCTCAGTGCTAGTGATTCAGAGGATTAAAGCAGCAGGATATAAAGCAACAGATGGGGATTTCACTCATTCCTTGTGCTTTGAAAACAGCTTCTAAGAAATATATCCATTGTTATTATTGTGGCCTCCATTAAGGTGAATGGAGATTTCCACTTGAGATGGGAGGCGAATGTCCCTGGGTCTGGGGGAGTGGGCACCACAGTGGAGAGAAACACTCCAGTGATATTTGCTCCATATTATTCAAGCAAAAAGCCTGTTTGAAGAAAAGGTCAGTGCATAGAAAATGTACAAGATACTCCCATTTTTCTCCATCTCTTCCATTTCTCCTGGGGATCCACTGCAGAAGAACAGAAGCCACAGGAGGTGGCAGTGGGAGGGGCGAACCCCAAGTATGGGTCCCATTGTGAGGTGCTGGCCTCTCAGGCCCTTGGTACTTGAAAGAAATAGTCAAATAATCAGAAAAGAGAAGCGAAAATTTGCCTGTATAAGAAGGAAGGCCACATCAATGGTGGCCTGGCTCCCATACTGCTTGAAGCTGTGGAGGGGGAACTGGCCAGTTCTGGGCCCACTTGTGAGAAGAATTTTTGGGGGACACGTATGGCAGAAGAGGGAAATGTAGCCTTTCTGTTTGTCATCAAAGGGGCAGCCTTGTGCGGGTGGTCTGTGGAGAGGGAGGAGGTGATTTCCTTCCACTCCCTCTCTCCCAGGGTTGCTTGCTGGAGGGCTCCCAGGGCGAACCCAGGGCTTCAGCCACAGGGCAAGGGATGAAGAACACGGCCTCCAGAAAAGGCCTTATTCTTGTTTTAGGAGGTAGCAAAGGGAGAAATCAGTCCCAGAGAAGATGCTTTTGCTTCTGGGGTTCATAACCTAGTAGTGATAATGGAGCTTCCAGAACACAGATATGATAGAGTACATTAACTTTTCCAGAGTCTTCATTTTTAATCTCTACACATGAAGAATTGGGTCAATTGTGCATGGCCAGAGAGAGCAGTTCCTCTTGCACTATAGCTTGGCATACTGGTGATAACAATTTCTATAAATCAAGACAGTCTGTAAAAAGTGACAAAAAATGTGAAATTCAGCTTGCCAGGAAACTGTTATTGTGTATGTGTATTTTTCAGGAAAACAAACAAACAAACAAACAAAACCCCACTTAATATCCACATCCCATTTTGTCAATCTTTCAAAACCTGTGACAGGGAAGTGAGTGTTGCTCAGGAGCTATTATATGTTGTGATTACAATTTTGTTCTTTTTGAAAAGGGTGATGTCTAAGTCGTTTTTGATGATTACATTTCCTTGGTCTATATTTATTTGAAAGCCACTTTTGAAACCTGAGAATTGTTTCCAAACAGTATGCATAAATGATTAGCACTGCTTTCAGTCATGCAGTTTGATCCCTAGTCCCCTTAGATGTTAGTCTGATATGAAGACAACGCCCTGCCTGGTGCAGAAAGAATAGACTGTAGCATTTGCAGCAGCTGAAAGAGTTGGAATTGTTTAAAGTGGCCAGCCACTTCCTATAGAATCAGTGAGAGCTCTGAGTTTTAAAATCCACTGTATACTTTGCATGGGCTGAGGACGTGGTGTTTACCAGCAGAATGCTGTGAAAGTGGCTAGTAAATACCATGGCTTCAAACTAACAGATTTCCTGTTTGAAGTTTCACTCTCTCGCCTACATGCAACTTAGTCCTACTTTGTGGCTGTTATGCCACAAACCCAAAATTATCTTCTAATTTTCCAAATTCAGAATAAACATGGTCTATGTAATTGTTTAACGCCTCTCTAAAGAATCAGGGCGTTTTACACGAAGTTCAACAGAATGAATACTTATTCCAGACATCTGCCTTTGAAAAGAATGTTCTTCATCATGCCAGTAAGGAAAATATTTTGTTAGGGCTGCAATTTCTTTTCTAGATAAGTGACAAACAACAATTGAGTTTGGATAAAACAGGTGTATATTTTTTCTTTCTTCTCATCTTTTGTTTTAAAACTCCATTATTAATGTCCTTCACCATTTGAATATCAGGAAGGAACAACTTTTCTTTAGGGAAGACCTTTGGACTCTCTTTATTTACTTCGAATAATAGGTACCCACCTAGTGAAAAGCCAAATCTAAAGAATCGCTGTTTTGATAACACATTTAGACTTGTATTTATTTGGAAAAAAGAAATAGGGAACAGCTGTTGCAAAAATTAGCATGTGTTCCAAAAAAGGTATATGAGTAGAGGGACTTATTTTTAAGGGTGCAACAATGAGAAATGTGAAATGAACATGTACTGATTTTATCTTTGTGAGAATTAGCAGCAGTGTGGTCTGATAGCTTGCTTTTGACCAGAGCCTTCCCCTCTGCAGATCATGTTCCTGGAGTCATTCTTTCTCCTCCCCAGTCTGATCTGATACTTTTTTTTTCCCCCAAATTTCATGTGCTTTCAGCCCTTTGGTTCTTGAATACCCCTCTTCTTCTTCTTCGTGTTTTTTTTTTTTTTTTTGGAGTTGCTGTAAGGGTAGAGGGGAGTACTGCCGTGACACCAGGTAAATCTATTCCTGGAACTTCGGCCTCTTCTTTTCTTTAATAAAATTAAAAATGTCCTCCAGATGGCTACTGTTCATCTATTTTAAATTATCTGTAAATCTTTTGCTGAATTTGAGCTTGCATCAGAAGCGGGCTGAATGAAGCCACTAGCCAGAGCTGTGAGATAGACTAGACAGAGTCTGTATAACATGTACCCTCTTAAAAATAATTAGCATCTTCTGTTAAGAGCAGTAACAGAATATGAGCTATAATCTCGGTGTTCTTAGATTGTCATTTTGGCTCCAACTAAACTATTTAAGGCCAGTTTGTAAATGGGGTAGGAGTGTTAAAAAAGATAATTGATGCTAGCTGCTTTCATCTATCATTTTCTAGTGAATGATTTTCTATTTAATTCCTGCTAATGTTTGTCAACAGTTTTCTCACGGATCTCTTTGTATTTCTTTTTGACCGTCCTTTGTCTGGCAAATTTACCTTCTAAAGAAACTGTGTTTCACTTTGTAGGCCATGCTGGAGGAACATCTGTGACTGCCGAGGCAAGGGCTAGCTCTAAGTCAGAAACACTTTTATAGTCCACTAAAAGGGAACAAGTGCACACCCCCAAAACTGTGAATTTCAACACATCTTCTGGCAGCATATGCAAGGCAGTGTCATTTCAGAAAGCGTAATAGTATTTTTAAAATCCAATTAAAGATTTTACTTTCAAGATATTTTATTTTCTGTTCCAAATAATCTGCAGTCTACAGTATAACTTTGTCATCCAGACGAAAGCCTGAAATTAAGAGAAACATTATATGATCTTCGAATCTATTATGCATCTTTTTATTTATTGAAGGCTTGCTGTAGAATCTGCTTGTTTCCAAGGAACGAAAGTTGCTTATTATGCCGGATAATGAAAGAGAATGTCGTCATTTATAATTGTTAGTTTAGGACACTTAGTGTACCCTTCTATTATAAAGTGGTTTGCATAAAAAAGGTTTGGTAAAGGAAGCAGCTTTTAAAGATTTTCTTAAAAAAAGAAGGATTTGTATGCAAGTGAAATTTATACATTTTTGACTGCAAAATGTATTGGAACAAGTTTCTAATTGACAGATTGTATCTTGAATATGTACGCTATTTACTGATGCAATCCATGAATATTATCGTCTTTTTTTTTTTTTTTAATTATTACAGAAATATGCTTCTATATATAACTAAGTATATAAATAACCCACCTGCCTATGTATATATGTCTGCCTAAGTAGGTGTTCTGTATATGCCCTCATTGCTTTTTTTAACACAATTTTTTGCAGTATCTAGGTATTTTGTCAAGTTTATTCCTTGTTTTATTTCCCCTGATTAATCTCTTGCAAGATAATCTCTGCTGGGTAAGAAGGTTTGCATTAGCACCCTCTGGCTGAATATGACAGCTCCGTAAACAGCAGCTGTATGGGGCCAGTCATGAGATCTAGAAATCAAAACTATATGGGCCGTAGTCACAGCTCATGAGATGAGCACTATGTGCTGGAATTGACTGCCAGACAGTCAAAAAAATATGTCACACTTTCTACAGCAGTAGTATTTGACACACAGATACACATAAAAGTGCCTATATGTTAAAAAAGAAAAAAAAAAGAAAAAAGAAAAAGAAAAAAGAAAAAAAGAAAAAAGGAGAAATGTACTCCGAACTCTAGGAAGAGGATATTAAAATCATTCAACTGGAAGGACATTCTCAGAGGAAGAAATGTTTGTTCCTAGAGGGTTGGAAAACCAGTTTAGACCTAAACCCCCATGAACATCAGGTATTCAGAGCTGTTAGCTCTTTCTGCAGTTGCAAAAGTGAGCGTTAAAGCTGTGACTGCAGTCAGCCAGTAACAGTTTATGCCTGCATGGAAGAAAAAACCTCAGGACTGGAACAGTGAACCCAAAGAGCTACAAGATGAAGAAAATGAGAAGTTTTATAACAAAGAAAATACTAAAAAAACTGTGTTAAAATTGGTATCAGCATTCAGTGTAAGAATTCACATTAAATTCTCCTCCTGCTATCAGTCATGGACTTTTCATCCAAGCCAAGATAGCCTTCATCCATCTCACTGACACGTCCTGCCAGGCTCAGGGTAGCTCAGCCTGTGTTTTGGATATCATTGCAGGGATGTCAGACTTGAGGAAGCAAGCTGCAAAATGATTGCAGTTCATTTCTAAGCACACACACGTGCGACTCCCCCATGGTTAGCAGGTATAATGTGTCCCTGTGAGCACGCAGGCACAGCTGGGAGCCAGCTTTTGACTTCTGTCAGTGTCTAATTAAAATAATGCTAATTCTAACGATAAAATTATGACTTTGTAAAGCAAAACAATAAAATGTGTTCACCACAGTGCTAAGCATTTTATTTATCTATCACTTCCCTTCACCTTCTGACAGACAATTAAGGGAAATGTCTTTATCAAAACTGTCCATGGCAGTTCTTCAAACATTTAGGTTGGACTTGTAATTTAATAAGGCTGCAAAAACACCTGTGCTTTTCTTGGCTCTTCACAGCCCAGGTTCTTCCAAATTCCAGCCTACTGAGGGTGAAGATCCCAAAACCCTCAGCAATGCTGTGGCTCTGATGTACTCAAATATCTTTGCATGCTATGCTGAGCTTTCCAAACCATTTCAGTCCTTCTTCCCATACTTTATGGAGATCCTAATTCACTGCTTTCACAGTGTGCAGGAGTGATGCTAGTTTTTGAAGAACTAGAAAGAAAGTCCCCTGGTATGGGATTTGACAAGTAGCTCTCCTTATATTTCAGAACTTTTGGGTCTCCATCTAATTAGTTTGTACCTTGCTGGGAAGTAGGCATCATGCTGTGTTTGCTTGCTTGCATGAAATCAGACACACTCCAGCACAGCTCAGGTGCTTTATAAAATACAGATTTATTTACTTATTTACCCCCCCNTTTTTTTTTTCCCCCCCCCCCCCCCACACACACACAGAGGGGTGTGGGGTGTGGGGAAATAGAAGAAATTTTTTGATCCCAAAATTTACCACTCTGACATAAAAACAGAAAGATTCATATTCCAGCAATTAAATTGTCACAAGCTGAAAACGTTGGATACCTTTTATTTATAGTGCCTCTGTTGTTTTATTAGGGAATCAGATAAGAGGGATCTACTTTGTAGTATGGTGATGGCTATGAAGTTGAACTTCAGGGGGAGGTAAACTAGAGAGAATTTGCAACAACAGAATGTGCATTCCCTTTCTGAAGCCACTTGATGTTATGAAAACTGGATGCTGTACCTGTGCTAATAGAAAAGACCAGAATTTCAGGAGAGTCCTAGCTCAGCAGTTATGTCTTCTAGTATTTCAGTCTGCAGGCTGTGCACTGAACTGGTGTCCACAAATGAGTGGAAGGTGGTCTGTAACACAGTTGCAAAATTTTGGAATAAAAACCTTCTCTTCACCCTTTTCCATATATTTGACATTTTTGTGTCACTACCTGCTTACAGCTGCTGTCAGCATTTTTGTTGGATACGTGCATAGAAGAAGGTCCATCTTGTTTTTCTTTTTCTTTCTCTTTCCCAAAAAGGTTAATATGGTGCTGGAATTGAGGGAGATCAAGAAATAACAACCCTTTGTAGAATTTGCATGCACACACAAAATTTGCACGCACCTACACAAATTGCACTCACAACATGTCTGTATTTGAATTTGTATCTGGAGTCTTGGATCCAAAAGCCATCACTTTGTCTTTCAGCTCCCCTCCAGGGCCTCCAGCACTGTATGGTCAGCAGTTGTCACAGGTGGCACACATTTGGCAGGACCCCTTCATAAGCACTGCTGTGGCTGCAGCTGGAAGGCCCCAGCTCAGCTGAAAGCTAGAAAGCGGCTGCTCCTCTGGTCTCGTTCCTCGTCAGGTTCTGTAGGAGTTCCTCCTGCTACCTGGGTGTTGATATCTTGGAAATATCTGTGGAGTTGATCTTGAGGCTTCACAACGGTTATGAATCCCACCTCTCATGACTCCCACATCCAGGGGAGTTTCAACAGGCTCTGGGATAGAGAAGGGTTTATACCGATTAGGAATGCTCTGCTATGCAGTTTATGGTATTTAGTTACCTCCACCCAAACACAGGAGGGAGGGAAGCTGGCTAAGTCAGAATGTTGTGACCTGGAGTAATTATTTCAGAGGGAGAGGGTGGAAGCTTGATTAAATTATCATTTATTAGGCTGACAAGGAAATGGTCCTAACAGCATCAACTATCCTAACTTGATCTCAGCCATTGGGATTCAGGTCAGCAGGTCATCATCGACTACAAAAGAGGATCATTTCTACTTTAATGAGGCAAAAATGGCTTATTTCCATCTTACTGATGGCAGTGGATACCACTCATATACCTGTGTGTTACGTATTTTTCCTAATAAAGTAATTTGGATAGCAGTTTCCAGAAGTTTCATGCTCTTCCCTACAGTTCTAAAGTTTGCATGTACTTTGTAGACTCTGACCATATAATAGACCATATAATGTTAGGTCACATTTGGGAGGAAGGAAAGGTAACATGTAGTGCTACAAACATTTTTTGCATACATTTGGGATGAGCACATTGGTGCTTTTGTGATTTGAAACAATGTAACACCTAATTGAAGTCTTCATGCTGCCTTTTTGCTTTTTTTTTTTTTCGTTTTTTCTTTCTTTCTTTCTTTTTTTTTCCCTTTTTCCTCAGGTTAAGTTAAATTGAAACCAAAGTGAGGAAAAGAACAGCAACATTTACCATACCTGTGATTATTTTGATACAAGATTAACTGAAGGAAGAAGATGAATCAGCATTCTATGCTCATCCCTGAGAAGGTCAGTTCAAGACACTTATCCAGATTTCTAGGGAAAGGTGGATAAGTTGGCTGCGGTGTGTACTGGTGTTCTCTCCAGGATCTTTTAACACAGCTGGTAATTTCAACCAGATTTAATCATAAAGATCTAATGGATAATATATCAAATATGTGCAATTTTTCTATTGCTTACAATTAAACATATACTTGTGGGTAAAACTTCCCTTCCATCTCCCTTTCAAGTCTTAGACTGGCATGGTTCAGTGAAGTGCTCTCAAACAGCATCTCCCCTCCCACTTTCCTCATGTTCCTGGAGCTGTGGACCGTGCCAGACCACTTCTCACAGACAGTGAGTGCAAGCACTTGGGTATACAGCAATTTCACAGCAGCTGAACAGTGTTGCAGATGTAAAATTAGAAAAAAAAAAAGAAGAAAAAAGAAAAAAGCTTTTTTTGTGTTTGATGTCTTTTGCCTTTAAGAGATGACCAGGCAGATTTTTTTTTTTTTTTCAGTAGAAGCCAGATTACTTGTGGAGAAAAAGCTGCAGCAGAAGGGAAATGGACTTTTGTCTAACTGGATTATCACCTGTTTTCTGGACAGAATTCGATACACAACGAAACATGGTCTGGAGGCAATTCTGTTTCATACCAATGCAAAGAGCAGCCTCAGTTGTTTAAAGGCACATATATGTATATATAACCCATGTGTCATGGATCTGGCTAAGCTCCCTGGCTAGACATTGGCCAGACACTATAACATGTGTGCTTTAAGCCTTGAAGTCTGAACAAAATCTGTATAGTCCTAGGATTAACTTCAATCTTTTAGATTTGTCCTTGCTCTAGACTACCTTTTTCCCAAATTTTAGCCAGCGTGAACATGCTGAGCTGCAACTCACTTCTTAGGTGCATGTGGTGCTGTAAACAAATTATTCTCTGCTAAATAGAGCAAGAAAATCTTCCTGCCTACCTAACATAATAACTTCTGTTTATACTCCCAGCATGAGTTTCTTTTCATTCTGTGACAACCTAAGCTGCTTCTGCAGTTTATGAGTTAACTTCTGTTTGGCTGCTCCCCCAAGAAAGTCACCCATTCTCTTTTTGGATACACCTATCTCTTCTTTCCTCATTTCCCTCACCCTCTCTCTGCTTATTTATTTATTTATTATTTTTTATGCTTGTCTTCCACATCTTTGTTTCGCCTGTGGTAACTCTTCCTGGCTCTAAACTCCCCCTCTATGGAGAATTGATCCTCTTAAACTTCAGTGTCTCTCTGTTCCCAGTGTTTTCATCTCAGCAGATAACCATTAAGATTTAATTACTAACTGCTGTCTCCGGTCTGGAAAAGGTGTAATGCAGACCTTGGTCAGCAGTACGTGTGCATGGGGATATCCCAAAGTACACCTGACTTCTTAGTAACAGCTTCATAATACCAGCCAGACCTAATAGAATGTGCATGGACTTCCCTCTGCTTGAAATGTAAAACACCACTTCCTTAATGCCCTACTATACAGCTATATAAACACACAGATTTTCTTCTTCCTCTAGCTCATTTGCTCAGCACTCAAGCACCAATTTAGAATGACTGATCTGGTTTTAATCCAGATGGTTTGATGTTGTCGTTTCTCTCCTTCTCTCTAACTCCCCCCTCCATCCCTTCCCCTGCAATTTGTCTGCGTTGTTTGGTTCTGTTTTACAACCTTTGGGTGGGACAAGTATTGTGCTTGCTCCCTGACTGGATACGTGACATTTGTGCTGCCATTGTCTGCTGAGTCTTTCAAGTCACTCCCAGAGACATGGTGTTTAAAGGCAGCTCCTCTGGGAACAGCATTAGAGCGGCACTGAGGCGTCACTCCTATAGGTAGCAGGTATTTTCCTGGCAGCTTGTCTTAACCTTTGAGTGGAACAGCATAGCTGATAAGGGGTAAGGAGGTCTGAAATACATTAATGAAGCTCTGTGAGGAAACATACACAGCATCTGCCTAGCTCCGTCTCTGCTCAGTGTTGTAATCATGATATTGATAATCTACTGAGTACTTCTGAGACTTAAGGAGAAAAAAAAAAAAACACCCAAACTGCTCATACTCTCAAGGTGTGTGTGTGAAGATAATGAATATTATTATCCTCTCTTTAAAGACTGAGAGGCTGTGCATAAATGATTTGCACAGGGCCCCAAAGGAGTCTGTGTTTTACTAGGGAGCTGAACTTTAATTGTACCTGACTTTAATCCTGTGTTCTGACTGTACCTCCCTCATTACCTACCTGTCCATTTTCATTAGCACTCATATCCATCAGACTCATTAATAAAACTGAGAGGGTGTTTTATCATGGCTACTAAACAAGAAACTTAATCAAGACCTAGACTTGGAATGTTTACTCACCTCTAACACCCATTGCCTAAAATTGCTGTCATTTACACTGAATGCTAGCTGTGTTATGACATTAACCATGACATAGTTAATGTCAGCCATTAACCTCAGGTTATGGTCACAGAATCACAAGTGACTAAATTACTGTTTTTTTAAGAGACTACTGCCTACAGATGGAAATTACTGTCCCCAGAGATGACAGTTCTGTGACAGTTTAAGTCAGTCTTCACATGTTCATGGTTCTGCCTCCATTGGCACCTCCGGAAAGATGTTTCCATTCCTTTTCTTTTGCTGACACCAGCAAAAAAAACTGCAGAAAAAAAATGGTGCTAGCACATCAGAGGGTGCAGGATCATTGTCTGCTCTGGTTTACCTTGCTTTGAACAACCTCAGCTGAGAGGCTGCTGATTGCCCACAAGGGCTAGGAAGGTCTCAAGTCCCTGACATGCAAAATAAAATAGATTAACTTGAGCACCACTGCAAACCAGCTAAGAATAGACAAATGATCAGTGTCTGTCTCAGGTCAACAGCATTATATTTACACGACTAGCTGACTTCATGATTTGGAGTCTTTCTACCATGCCTACAGACATGCGTTAGACTTGGGAGCAATGGACTCAAAGGTTATTACCAGCCCAGTTACCAGCTCTGGTAGAAGCTACTGCCTGGGTTGATCAAGTGGTATGTTCACTTGGTGGGTGAAGTTCAAAATAGAAATATATGGTAGATTAAGTTACTGCCCTTGTTTGTGGGAATCTCAGGACTAGAACAACCACTTTGCAACCTCTGTAACGTGAACGGCATTTTGCGGTGGAGGCAGGGAAAAGAGGCCAGGAAAATAAACTCTTCAGTTTGTTTTGATAGGAATCCTACTGGAGTCCTTGCCAATGGTGTAACAGAGTTGCCACCTCTAGCATTGGCTGGTGAGGAAGTCTTCTCTTAAGAGGGATGTATCTGTGAAGGGTAATTTCAGCCACACTGAATTCTTGAAAACAGAAAAAATGAGTGAACTTTTATTTGCTGAAGAATATCATTTCAAGTTTGACTGGAATACTTTATGAGTTTGGATCAAGTTTAGTTAAAGAGTTTTGGCAGAAAAAAAAAATGGGAATAAAGAATATTTACTTTTAATTTAAAAGAGTTTGCCCTTTCTTCAGAAGCATCACTTAAACCAACTCTCTTTCTTTATGCGTTAATGCCCTAACCTTCTACCTAGGGGTTTTCTGACATTAGTTTAGGAGCTCTTGTTGCAGCTGTTCTATTCTGAATAACTAACTAAATATTAATTTGAACAGAAGTTGCTTAACTTTCAGGCAATAAATTCAGTTTCTCTGGCTCATTTTTTGTGACCAAACACTGAGCTGGATTACAGACCAAAAAATGTAGCTTCTCACCACAGGTATGGAGATCTAAGACGTGACCAGCTGACCTTAAGAGCTCCTTCTGTTCATCTGGTCTCTTACACCAAAATCAAAGTTTATCTACTTCCAAGCTGAGACTGTTCATGAAGTTGAACAACTAATTCTACTAAACCAAACCCTAACTAAACCAAAACCAACCCTACCAAAAACAGTGATTTCTTGAAGTTGCTGTAACGTCTGGAAGAGGGTCCACATAAAGTTAGATAACTACCATAGCTTTGGTAAGGGAAGGAGAGGACTGCACGGACATCAAGGAGCAGCAGGGCTGGTTGTGCCACAAGGTTTAGGGAGCCAGGAGCTGGGGGTGGCAGCATGGCCAGCAGGGCAGTGCCCTCACCCACATGGGACCCAACCCCAGAGTGTCCCAGCAAGAAGAGCAGAGAAGGTCTGGTGGCAGTACCAGGGTCAGGCACAGCCCAGACCAGCAGGGAGGTCCACAGCAATGGGGCAGGTCTGAGGACAAGCTCGAACATCAGCTAGAGGTCAGGATCAGTGAGGTGTGTGGTCACCACAGGCACCTTGGGCAAGGGGAGCTTGCAGAGCCTGATGGTACCTTCATGGTCAGGCACTGGATGCCAAAAATGAGGCCATAAACTCCTCCTAAACTACACGGCTATGTTATTCATCTGAGATCCCTCCTTCCCCTGCACGCTCCTGTTCATTCCCACTTTGCTGTTCAATTTCTGCTGCCTCCAGCCATGCTATTCCAGGCTGGGATGTCAGGCTCTCACCCAGGACCCTGAAGTCATGCAGATGACAAACAAACAAACAAAGCAACAATAAAGAACCTCCCCAAACCTTTTAAACCTTCTCAAGCAGCTATACTTGTAACAGAAATAACTGCTTGTTGGGAGGAGTATTGGGAACATGGAAACTTCTTAAGTTGACTTAGAAAACGTACAATCAAGGCAAACCCTCAGGCACAAAAAAGGTCCATTGTGGACTTTAGCCTCTTAATATGGATAATCCTTTTCCTGTTGTGCTACATGTGTGTTTAATTTGCCAACATATAGGATGTTCCTGTTCTGCATCAACGGTATTTGCAAAGAGCTTTTGAATTGCTTACAAGAAAACTATGTCAAAAACAAAACAAAGAAAAAAAAAAAGCATAGGTGAGCATTTGTGAGAAATTGCTTCCTTTCTCTGCCTCTGATGGTGTTTTCAAGCTCATGAAATGTATTACAGTACTTCAGGTCATTTTACTTATGTCACCTTCCATAATGTTACACAGTTAATGCAGAAGACTAATAACAACATAGACCGATCATTCTCAGTGGGATATACCTTACAGGGTACACAGAAACAAAGGTACTTTCCTAGGAATGTGTTGAGGAAAATATTAATTTGACATATAAACCTATTACGTAACTTAAATGTGCTGCATTATCACCACTAACAGCAAAAACAGCAGCAACATCTTTTACTGCCTGAAGTTTTCTCTGGCATTGCACAGTAATTATCTGACCTATCTCTCAGGTCACTGTATACTGTGGTTGTATTTCAAGTTGTTTGAGACTACTGTAATTATTAAACATATTATGGCTGCATAGTGTTTTTTTTCCTTTTTCTTCTTCTTCTTTTTTTTTTTTTTTGTAACAGCAACATCCCAAAAAAATAAAATCCAAGTGCATTTATGGCCTCAATTTCTGTGAAGCTAAAAAAATACCTTGGAGTTACGCTATTTTAATCCCAAATACCTACCAGTAGATAGAGAGAAAGCTCTAGATTTAAGTGTGTTTTGTAGTCCTGCAAAGTTTTCTTCTTTCTCTTATCAAGGCTGCAGAATGCACACAGCAGTAGATATGCTTGACGTTATCTGTAGGAGGATAAAAGCCCACATAGCAGCTACTCTGTGCTGGACAATTTTGAAGCTATTGGGAACTGTTTCAGTCCTTTCAAAATGTTACCACACGCACAACAGGGGCTGTGGTACTTTCTGGCCTAATTTAATCACTGCAATGTGGAAGCTAATCTTTCAGACTATCACACAGCGTAGGCTTTGGGTCTGGCACCCTTCAGTTTTGAACTTCAGTGCACAAAGACAGCATCTCCTACAAAAACTGAAACAAAATATAAAGAAAAGAACAGAGCTGATTATCACAAGTTCAAAAACCAAAAAGGTGCAGAAAAGAAAAAAGCAAGGATGTTATTTTTCAGTGTTAAACTGAATGTTGTTCAAGATTTTGCCAGTGCAACAGAGAATTTTTCCTTTTCTGAAGCCCATATATCAGGGAGAGTATTGTCAAATAGTTCCATGAGGTAGCATTAAGGTATCTTATGATTTGCCATGATTTTCTCATCTTTCTGCAGAAAACAGTATTCTCTGCAATTACAGAGAGTAAGACATTCAAAGAAGAAAAATAAAGCATATAATATAACTAAGTGCTGAATAATATGTGTCCAAAACCAAGTTAGAAAAATATGTTGTCTTTCAATATATTTAAAGCTTTTAACTTGTGGAGTGGCATTAAAAAACATATTAATAAAAAAGGCTTCCGTCATGGAATGAGTATAATCACAGTCTTGAACATTTTTTATGTAGAAAGCTGAAGTGTGGCTAGATTCAGATGCATGTATGATCGATGTTTAGAAATGAAGTAGTTGTTTCTTCCAGGCAATAAACTGCACTCAGTTTCTTTTTAAGTTTCTTTGTTAAAAGAAAAACAGAGGTTGTCCTCTACTCACTGCCATGGTAGTTAATTAACTAACACCCATTCAAAATGCTGAAGTTGTCAATACAATGCTTAATCTGGATGAAAACAACCTAAAGAAGGTTTATGTTCTCCAAAGCTTCTTTCCCACGATGTCAGTTAGTCTAACAAAAGCTACAAAGGTTCCCTCTTTCATACCATTTGAGCATCACAACTACAAGACTGCTACAGTGGGTAAGGACAGTAAACTATATGAACTCTCCAAATGATTAGGTAATATACATATTATTAACATTGGTACACATTTATTATATGTAGATACGAAGCAGAAAACTATGAGTAGCTTTTAACATTTCAAACATTTGGAACAATGGTATCTGAGTTTAATGTTAACATCTATTTATACTGCCACTCACACGTTTCAGGGTGGGACAACTCCCACACGTTGTGGAAAAAGGTGACTGTGGGTGTTAAAAACAGAGACATGCCTTCTAATTAGAGGTATTCAGGTATATGTCTTGCTGTGAATAGAATAACTTTTCCTAAGGAAAAAAATAGAGCCATTATACATACTTTGGGGGTGATATAGAATAATAAATGTTTAAGAACAAGGCTGTTGATTACTTCACTGAAAACTGCATTTAATCAAGATATTTCAATACCTGAATATGTCATAGAGACCACTTCTCCTCCAACATTATGGTTTCATGTGCTATTTATTATCAGACTAATTTCTGATGACTTCATCAGGAAATGCATTTTCCTTAGGGCAACATCTTCCAGCAATGGTCAGCACATGTCAAACCAGAGCTGGAAAATATAGACAGTTTATGTAAAATGAGAGCTGTAGTGTAATAGGTATTTTGTATATATTAAACCAAGACAGGGATTGTAACAAGCACTAAATTAAAATATATAATTACTGTATTGCTAAATCTGCATTCTAAGCAGAAAAAAAATGAAGACAAAATTAATTTAATTTTTTTAATGTTCATTTTTTTTCTTCCCCACTTGATAAACCGTGCCCATAAAATTAATAGAGATTCATCTACCTCCTAAAATTCTCTTTTTAATTCTGGAATTTTATATGCTGCCGCAAACTTTAGGACAAATTAAGAAGCTGCAAGTGTTTTGATTCAGAAAAGAGACCTTAATCAGGACTATGTAAAAGCTTAGTCAAAAAAATGATAAAAAACAATATTTCAAAATATTTCCCAATGGTAGAATATTATTCTTATTGCACCCTGATTTAATATTGTTCCTACTGTGCTTTGTAATTGGTGCGTTCCAAAACAGTGTGAAAACAATTAAGAACTTACATGGATTAAAATTAAAACCTTCAAAGCCCTAATTAATATTTATCCCAAAGAGTTTGGATTTGTTTTGATAAAGAGACATTCTGAAATTTTTACTAGCAGTATCTTCCTGATGCACTTGCAATTGGAAATCCTTTACGCAGGATTTGTTTCCCAATGCGACACGTATGCTTGGGACAGAGAGCAAAGGGGAAATTCAATTCATCATTCACCCTATTCCCAGAATTCCAGAGAATGATCGTCGGAGCTGGTTATCAGGCACACACTGGAGGAGATTTAACTTGTGACACCATTGCTATTTCAAACCTCAGCCTTCCTCATAAAAGTTGAACTAGTACATTTATGTCAGTTTTACTGTCAAGACGAAGACTTGGATTTTTTTAACATATGCTAACAGTAGCATATTATTAAATATACATATAGCTATTAATAACTGAATTCTCAAAATAGCAAGGATATTTTGAACTCAGCTCATGGAATTACAGCTGGCAGAATTTTTTTTCCATGTGCAGTATAACGTTCCAAAGATTATACAAAACTGGGCTGGATTTGCTCATGTACACACTGTGTATATATACACCTATATATATATATATATATATATTCAATTTATCAATGTATTCGCATTCAAGTAGCATTACTTGAACAATAAAGTATTATTCAAGGTGAGGAAGAATATCTTACACACTGGGCTTGTTTAGCTTGGAGAAGAGAAGGCTCCGGGGAGACCTCATTGCGGCCTTCCAGTACCTGAAGGGAGCGTATAAACAGGAGGGGGAACGCCTGTTCACACACGTTGATAGTGATAGGACAAGGGGAAATGGTTACAAACTAAGACAGGGGAGATTTAGGTTGGATATTAGGAGGAAGTTTTTCACTCAGAGGGTGGTGAGGCACCGGAACAGGTTGCCCAGAGAGGTTGTGGATGCCCCATCCCTGGAGGCATTCAAGGCCAGGCTGGATGTGGCGCTGGGCAGCCTGCTCTAGTAGTTGGCAACCCTGCCCAGAGCAGGGGGGTTGAAACTAGATGATCTTTAAGGTCCTTTTCAACCTATGCCGTTCTATGATTCTATGATATTGAAACATATAGCTGATTCTAGGGTGCATCTCTCCCTCCTTTTCCTTCTGACCTTCACCTTTATGGTGGGAAAAAAACACACACGAGCACTTACTGGAGATGTGCTGCAAATAAAGACCGTGATTTACTGGATCTGTGGAGAAGGAACTGTTCTTAGCTTTGTGTTTGAATAAATGAAGTGGTCCCAGTGCAACGCATGAATGCTGCCTCTATATTAATAAATGCCCTTTTGTTATAACTCTGTCTCATGAGAGTTTTAGTAATGGATCAGAGTTCAGCCCCAGACCCTGTCACTTCACAGTACTGAACACTAAACAGGTATTAATGGCCAATGAAGCGTACCTATCTCTGGTGTCTGGTGTGGCTGGCACATCGCACTAAGTCATTCATATCGGTACTTGCTGGTTATCCAGAAATTTGGTTGCTATGTGTTAATATTCAAATTCACAACTTTCCAACTGTTTGCTTTGAGTAAATCTTTTTTCTGACTTCCTTTGGTGGATTCCCATCTCCTGCACAGGGAACTATGGCTGTTTTTGGTAGAGAAGACAGATCAGGGGCATGGACAGGAGAAGAAATACAAACAAACAAACAAAACAACCAGAAAGCTTTTATGTGTTGATTTCAGTTCTTTGGCTCAGTGGTGGATGACCTAAGAGAAGGCTTCTCCAAACTACCTCAGCATGTGAGAGATCTGTAAATATTTTCACACCAACCCCTCTTTCAGATGCAAAGAAAGAGTTGGTTTGGCTTAAAAGAGAATGAAAATCGAAGTATGGTTAAGGAGCTTCAGCAATTCTTAGTTGAAGGAAAACTGCAAAAGTAGGACAGAAAGCTGTAGAGGTATCATCAAAAAGTGATACTACAATGGTTGCACACTGACTTCTTTTTGATGAAGTAAAAACTTGGTTGATTCTGATGTCTGCAATATAGTCGAACTCTGAGATTTATTGTGAATACAAGTGGAACTATTCCTATGCAACAGAAGCAACTACACCAGTTCTCATTTGAAGCTAAATACACACAGAAATTTTCATACAATGTACATGCCAGCTGCTGTTAGCAGTAGTAGTGACTCATGTACTAGCCCCCATGGGAAGACCATTGCATAGTTTTGTTAGGGGAGAAAACACAGGCCATATATATGTTTGTGGCAATTCCCATCTGACTTCCCCACTAGGGACAGAAATAATTAGCATAAATACATTTTTAGCTCTTTAATGTCTCCAACAGTATATTGCAATGAGAATACATTTGCAGAAAATCATACAGTTTTTAATAACATTTTTATATTTTATATATGATTTATTACTACTTATTATTTATTATGCCTTCTTCTATTGTGAATGTGTTTGCAATGAAATACTCTTTAGGGAAGGGTTGCCTCAAAGTGGAAAATGAAGTAACTGTGAAGTGACTGTTCACAGCACAGAATATGCCTATTATGTAGTCAGACTACATCTATTGCATTTCAATGTATAGCTCTGTGATTTGGCTTACTTCCTAACCAGTTTCTGACTACAGAATTGACATGTTCAATGGCAGGGCTGTCTGCCAGCTGTGATGTACAATAAGGTAAAGGTCTGTTCAGATTAAAAGTTTTCACTTGAAAACTTTGTGTGTGCAATGAATGTACTTATCAAATCAGACTTCCCTGCCTGAGCAGAGTAAATAGGTATAGTTAAATGGTTGCAAATGACTGATGGTGAGATGGTCATACACATGCAAAATTGTGGACTATTTCTCAGAATGTGACCATATATATGCGGACCATATGGGTGTGTATAAACACCTTTCATCATCGAAAGGAGAAGAAGAATGGCTTACTAAACCTTCAGCTGTATGACAGACCCAGTTAATCTTCTCCTCCATCACAGAATATCTTCACATACACTGTTACCTTTTCTGATGCTGGAAAAGCACAGAAAGTTTTGTTCTATGCACTCGTTGACTGGTGATAATGAGAGTGAATACTGTGCTATCTGTTCATAACAATCACTTAAAGGTGAAATCATTTATCTATTGGCATGGCTTTGTAACCAGAAGTTCAAGATGGATAGTTTTGTTTAAATGAAAGGAAAAGAAATTTTTCCTAGAAAAGTTAGGAGCTCAGCAGTGGAAAGGCCAAGAATACAGAGAAATCTGATCTTCAACTGTCCTTGTCCATTATGCAACACACATTAAAAGGTATGGATTTATTTATCTGAAAAATCTGACAATAAAAAAGGACGATGTCAAGACATTTGATATATATGGACAGATTCACTAGTGTTCTCTAGTTGCTTTCTGCTGCTCTAGTAACGCAAAACAGCCATAAACCCAGCCAGATTTATGGCTGCTTTGTTTGCTAGAGCAATGAATAAGCAGCCAGGGTGTCCCAGTGAAAATGGCCCATATGCTGTGGCCTAGATTTTCAACAATAGGAACCTAGGTCCACATTTAGGTGATTAAATAAGTGGCCTGGTTTTCTGAAGTGCTGAGCCTATTTATGTCCCACTGAGCCATTAAAAAAGAAACTTGAGTTTCTTTTTTTCTTATGTGTGAGACGCTACCTGCAACCTATAGGCAATGGCTGTGGTGTCAGGCTGCTTTGAAGGTGGAGCTTGTAGATGACATATGAATCTGCATGTGAAGAGCAAGGGATGCACTGTAGTGTTTGGCAAAGAGCTGGATGAGATATACCCCTACATCTGGGGGAGTGTGGAGAAGAGCCGATCAGGTGATGTACTCTCAGCACTAGAGACGTGATGGTTCTGATTCAATGCTCAGCAACTTGGAAAATCAGAATGTGTGTGTGTAAAAATGTATTTACAAGAGTAATTAATCCTAGTGGAAAATACACAGTGACATTATTAACAGCAAATTGTCACTCCTTGAAAATTGGATGAGAAAATGCAATGCTACATCAACAGTTCTTTTCTTCTAATGTGCAAGTTTTCCAGCTATGCTCCTTATAGTGTTGATTACTGTGAGTCTGGCAGGGATTTCTTTTGATTCTAGAGAAAGCATGAAAGCTATACCTTAGTTAACAGACAGAAAAAAAAAAAAGAGAGAGAAGGAAAAAGACATGGACATTGCAAATGCAGAGAAAACCTTATATAGATTGGATTTTGGACCTCTTACAAATTTGAGAGCCAACCTTTAGGCAGGGAATGTAGAAGGGATAAAAACAAAGTAAAAACAAACCAAAACCAAAGCAAACGGAAACAAAACAAAACAAAACAACAACAACAACAAAAAGAAACCATGTCAGTGGTGGTACCTCTAAAGCAATTAACTATTTTTAAACCTTTTGCTTTAGGAGTACAATGCACACTGATATTATCCTTTGGGGCTGATACAGAAAGTTGGAGGAAGAGCTGGAGTAAGGTTTCTTACTGCCAAAACAGAAAGGTTTGTTGCAATATGAACTTCTTGCACTATTGAACTTCTCCGCCTACACATTAATGGACCAGATTTGTGACTTGTTCAGGTTAGTAGAGGACAACAGACTTCAGCTGAGTGCATTTTATTTATGTCAGCTGAAGATACAACTTTCTGTGCTAATTTTTACAGTTTGTATCAGTGACAGTGGACCCATGATCCAATCACCCCTCAAGCATTTCTAAAATTTAAGAAATGCAACCTACACAGGGAGCTTAATTTTGCAGCTAGTCTTCTGCTATAAGCAGAAGGCACAGGACATTAATTTAAATATCTTTCATTTTGAGGGATTTCTGAGGGAAGACAGAATTCTTTGTTCCTTTCCATTTTAAACTCCGTTCTAATTTTCAGCATTGTAGAATCATTTAACTCAAAAAGGAATGAGACCTCTTGGCTTGCCAAAATGCACAATAAGTGAGGCATAAGTATAAGCACAAAACACTCTAGCTGTATGTTCTAGATTTCAAGTGTTTCCTTTAGCTACAATTGTTCAAATAAGTCAAATGGTAATGGTTAATCTCACTACTAGAATCCAATAGACTGTAGCTTAAAAACCTGAGTATATCATACTTTAGTCTGTCACTGAAGCAAAATCTACTATGTTTGTTTCAATTCAGAAGGTTAAGATAAAGGCCATGATGATTGTTGAAACAAATGCATTACAAAATTGAAATGATTCTTCACTGAAAATTTCCTGGAGCAATTTTTATGCTTAGCTGAGAGATCACAAAAAGGAATGAGCAGAAACTTCAGCTTGTAAGTAAACAAGACAGTAGTCAATTGAACAGATCTGAAAAACAAACAAACAAACAAACAAACAAAAAAAACCACTAAAACCCTAAACCAATGGCCCCACCCCAGATGAACCCCTCACCCAGACTTTTTTTTCACGTGCTTTGAAATATAGCATTCATCCGCAGCTGAGTCCAAAATGCTTCCCTTTATAATATCTGACCTCAGAAGCACAGATCTAAAATATTTTATCTACTTCTGTCAGAGCCAAGAATCCTATTAGTACCTGTGCTTGGAAGGCAGAGCGATATCAGAGTGAGGGGCAGGGAAGGCAAATGTGCTGCTGTTCCACATGCAGTCGGTCCCCTTACAGAGCATTCTCCAGGGGATTTTTCCATAAAGTTCCTAACCTTAAGACAGCCTTTCCAAAGGCTTTCATCTGTAGCAGAATGGGGTATCATAAAATGTGTGTTCACCCTCAGGAGACATGGCAAAGGTTACTAGGCATTATTGACCTGCAGTGTAATAATGTCCCTCAAGACTAACCTTTAAAGCTTTCAGTTCCGAGTAAGTAAGACTAGCTAGATCCTTTCTATGTGTCTGGGAATGTTATAACTTTTCATAAAGCTATATATAAAGAATACTGAAAAAGGGCAAGAGGAAATTGCCACTTTCTCTGAGACAGGCCTGCAAGGCATGCACATACGTGGCTTACACAAATCTCTCCTTTTTGTTAAGCTGGTTGGTCAGATGAGTCAGCATCAATATGATTTTGACAATGATAGTATCAAGGGAAGGGACAATCTGGCTATGTAATATCTTCATCCTCTCATTTCAATAAATAGAATTAGGATTATCATACAGCTTTACTGGATCTACTGTTGGTGTATATTGGCTAACAACTTTGAATCTGATAGAACTAAAAAGCTTTACATTGGTCAAGTATCTGGTCTCCTGTAATCTTTCAGATAACAGAAAAAAATCATGCATTACTTTTTTTTTTTTTTTTAATAAGAATGACCAGTATTTTGTAAAATTAGGGAAATGGAAAATTTTCACAAGGTGCAGCAGATTACAAGATCCATCTTGTTTTCTACAGAGGTATATTTTTCAGGATTGAAATGCCTAATAAGTGGCCTAATGGCCATCCATCTCAGTTTAAAATATAGACAAGCAAGATTTTCATTTTAAAATGAGACAAAGCATGTAGCAGAATTTTCAAAACAGCTAAGCAATTTAGAATCACAGTTGATGGAAATTTCCATTTTGAATAGCCTGGTCTTGTGGTTTCACTGAAATGGATTAAGGTATGTACAGAGGAAGGCTACAGGGAAGGGAAAATTTATTCCATTGCTTTCTTCCTACAATTACTTATTTATGAAGCAGAAACTGGATGCCCCTTCATACTCCTATGTCTTTCAGTGATATTGACATTTACAACAACATACACTAGAGTTGCTTCTGATATCAACTCTCAACTGTTTTTCCAGTTAAGGCACCAACTCAGAATGATAATCATAAAAACAAAATCCTTTAGGTATTTTATAAATAGAATAATTTACAGAATATACTCTTGCCATCCTTGACATAGCTGGAAATTTTATTTACAGTAACTTAAGAAAGCCAGAACTACTTTTTCTTTTTCCATGTCACCACTTCCAAAAGTCTGGGGAAATATGATTGCTGAAATATCTCCAGAAAACCAGAATCAGATTCAAAAAATAAACTAATATTAAATACAGACTAATATTAAAAAGAAGCCCAGTAGTGTCAGGCAATCTCTTTTTCCAAATTTAATCAGAAATGCCTTACAGAGACCTTGCAGAGAATTCAAAGTTAATCCTAACTACATAGAACAAGAAGACAAGGATGTTTCATGGTGAACACTTAAGTACAGCTCTATCTCATTAAAACTTCAGCTTATGCTTTAACACATTATAACTATCAGAAATGTCAAGAAATAAATTTGTGCCTTGATATATGTGAAAGAGCTTGATAATTTCCATCAGGTTCCTAATAGACAGATATCTGTATCATGAATCTGCTACCTTATATGAACTCTTGTTAGAACCCTATCAGAAAATCCAAGGAATGAAAAATGAATTGGAGCTGCATCTCTTAAAATCTTTCACTAAAGATTGGCTAGAGAGCTCCTGTAGGGATCCTGTAAGATTTCTTCTTCACTATACTTGTCAAACATAGCAAAGAAGTAATATGTCTGTCCAATGAAATAGAAAATGGCAACATGACCATGATTGCTGAGAGGAGTAAGATTGGCATTATTGGAGGGTTTTGTGAAATGGAAAGAAGATGCATGTGGATGGAGAAGGCAGAAAGACTGAGGTTAGTGGGATATATCTTAACAATGGAAGCACAAAGGAAGACAAAGACCATTCATCACAAAACTGAACTGTGCTCATCAAGGCATAGAAACAAAGTGTTATTGCAAATTGCAGACTACCCCTGCTGGATGTCTAGCGGAAGTTTCAGGAACCTTGAATTTTATGTATTCAGGGTTGAAAAGTATGGGTCTACCAAGAAAGGTTATAACTATATCTCATTGTGCAGCTCTTATGTTAATAAACATCTAAATCTATAGTGATGGAGTTATACAGAGCTTCTAAAAGAGCTAATGTGCAACTCTGTGAATAGAAGGGTTATAGAAGAAGGTCCAAATACTTTCCAATGGTATCACTGTGTGTATACTAATGGCACAGTGGCACACTGTACTTGAAAATCCTGGTTTAAGAATCACAGTTTCACACCCAGGTATTACTTCATTAAACTGTATTTTTCTCCTTTTCCATTTCTTTCTAAACATTTAGTATTTTTCTTTTAGCCCATGCATTATTTAAATAAATAGTGTAAAATAATTTTTTAGGGTTGCTAAACTGTTCAAATCTATATCGCCAACATATTTTTTCTTCCGCTGGTTTGATTCTGTAAATTCCAGTCATAGCAAATATTTCATTCAAAGCTAAACATCCTTTTTATTACAAGATTTAGGTGAGTTTTTTTGGGGGGCAAAAAAATTTCCACAACTGCAATTCTGGAGCACTAATATTCCATCTGCTCTCTTTCACGCAGTCAGCTTCTAGGTGAGGTCTTTTCATTTAACAATATCAGAAATGTAAAGGCATTATGATGTGATAAAATCTGATCGTAATCCCTCTTAGGCTGAGAATCTCTGGCCTGGTGAGACTCGTGTTTTGAGATGAAAGATAACAAAAGAACTCAACAAACAAAAACATCGCCACCCCCAAAAGCAAGTAGGAAGAAAGATATTGAAACTAACGAGTGCAATAAACGTTTGCATTGAAAATCAGTTACCACTGAGTACACCAAACAGGTAATTTTCAGCAGGCTAGCAGCTAGATTACCTACCTAAGTGAATATAGGTTATAAAGCCAGAAAGCCGTGTTATGTCAATTTTTCTTGCTGGCAATGCAGTCATATTGAATACTTTTCTCCCCTAAGATCGTTAACTCTGTTAGGGAAAGAGCCATTTTCTTATTACCAAAACCCAGCATCCAAGGCTAATGCTTCAATAACACTAAAAACTCTCCTTACTTTCTCTACATACTGATGTTTCTGTCATTGCAAGCGGAGTGATTTTATCAGTTGAATTAGAGATGGCCCAACATTCTCTTGTGAACTTTCTTATGGTTAAGCAAATTCTGTGTCAATACAGAAGAAATTAGTCCCTTAGCTGCACAGTTGTGGAACAGAAGAATTTCCAAAAGGAACTGACAGCTGTCATTTAAGATAGAAATTGGGAAACACTCCTAAATGTAATTGGTAAGAAAACAGCAGCCTGCAGTCTCAGTTCCTTGAGAACTGTTCAGCAGCAGAGCATATCTTGTAGAGTACTTTTTCATGCCTTTTGGTGACCGGAAACACGGACTAATCACTGCACACGATTGCTAAAAAACTCACAGTTGTCTTGGCACCTAAGCACAAGTATGTTCTGCTGGTTATTGCTGCTGCTTAATTTTTATTTTAACTTCAAGAAGGATGTTAGGATGCCCTCCAGCCCAGCTCCCAAACCTATACAGTGGCACTCTTTGTAAACCAAAAATCACAGCCTCTGTCACTTGTCCAATTAAGACCACTGGTAACGAGGTTGCTAATAAAATAAAGTATCAAGATATTCCTGTGACTCACGTTGCTCTGTGAAGATGAGTGAGTTACCTCTATAACATTCACAGACTTTAGACAATGTACTGAAAAATATCTGGCCTTGAAGGCCCAGTGTAAGCCCCAGATACTCTTCTGTAGAAAACACCACATTTCTGGTTCCAAGTTTGGCTAAGGCACATAAGTAACTGCTCTGTCCCATGTCATGGAGATGTAAAAATATTGTCCACAGGAAAACTGGTTGGTCCCAGACTCCTCACATGCTGAAAAAAAACCCCAAAACATTAGGAGGTGAGGAATCCCATTGTATTATGGACAGTCCTGGCTCATAGGTGTCAATGTGAAAAAAAAACTAGGAATTTACCCCTTTGGATTTGTATACTTGTCTGATTCATTCCTGAGGTGAGGGTATAAGCTTTTGAATCATACTTCTAAGGCACTTGATTCTCTTTTATTATAATGGGAACTTAGCTCATAACCTGGGATTTTGGATGATACTTATGGGGATAGGCTCTTCAAAACAGACATTGTGCTGTCTAACATAGATACATCAAAGTTTTTTGGTCAGGCCCTTGGGGAACCAAAGACTCAGGCATCTTTGAGTTTAGTTGTCAATCAAAGTCAGTAGGAAGCACTTTTAAGTCCAGAACAAATACCACTGTGGCACTTCGGTGCTAAACCCACACACAGGTTGTCTCTGTCATTACTGAAGCAAAACGTATTACACTCTTTGTTAAAGACTTTTCCCCCAAAACTCAGAAGCTGGAGGAGTACTTTCTTCCTTCGTCTCAGAACTGCATCTGGATCAGAGCAAAATTCTTGACTGAGATGCACTTTTGCAGGAGAAGCATTCTGCAGGATGATGCCTTTATTTCAGTTTATCATTATGTGAATATACACAGCAAATACATTTCCATTCTATAGCATACCATTTTTAGAGTTTGACTTTTTGGTCTTTTCATCATATCCCTGCCATGAACAAATGGTAAAAGTGTGTGCTCTCAGAAGAAGGGTGTAGTGATGCCTTTAACCTATGACTTCCAGGGACCATAGTTTGAGAAACCCTGGAATAGGAATATTCATACACAGTCCCTGTGGTGTCCTCAGATATAGCTGCTCTTTAATGTTTGATGATGCAATTTCCAAGTCATCTTCTAGTGGTAGACAGTTGGTGTTTGGAACTAATTTCATTTGAAGAGTAGAGGGTCAGAGTGTTTGTACTGGAGTTTGTCCCATGCCCACGTCAAATAAAATTAACCCCCTTTTTTCCTGCTCAAGTTCTCCAAAGAGTCTCTGTATCTCAAATATATTGTTCAGATGATGTAGGCTGTACCTTGGTAAAAGAAAGTGCATAAATGAAACATTCTTATTACAACCATAGCATGTATTTTTAACAAGCATTGTACTGAGCTACATAAGTGCAAAAACATTATTAAAACAGAAACATATATTTTTAACTAGCCCTGCAGCCAATATTACAGCAATTACTGATGTAATTCACTACCATAATAAGGTAATTTATTTATCATAATAAATCATCTCAGAATTAGAAAATAAAATATTACTTTAGCTACAGTCTGTCAGAGGGGGCAGATTTAAGCATTCTGCTTTATGTGAGACATTTAAACAGACAAATCAGGCAATTTTATGTTAGATAATTAAAGGTCTTTTGAAAGCCAGCCACATTTGGAAGAAAGAAATGAAAATGTAATTCCCAACAGAGCCAAGAATCCAACTTCCTCTTTAGGAAAAAAAAGTCTAAAACAAAAAGCAATGCTGTTCTTTATTTTTTTTCTCTTACATGAAGAAAAAAAAAAAAGTGTAGATCCCAGATTCTAAGGACTAAGTTATAAAAAGCCCCTCAGACTGACCTCCAGTATTTTGGAAGAAAGCCCAGTATGTAATGAGGGAGTAAGAGAAAGAGAAAGACAGAAAAGGCAACTTTTTTTTTTTTTTTATATATGTTTACAGTGCCTTCAGGGAATTTATCTGGGTACTCTGGGTAAACAACACAATGGAATTATACCGGTAGTTTCTCCCTTGCCACATGTTTAAATTATGCAACAAATGTTTGATTGGTGGCTTCTTTGTACTGAAAAGTGCCTGATCACTTCATCCCCCTGGTAAAAGAGAACATTACTTAAAGGGAAGTGAGTTAGAAAATAAAACAACAGCACACAAAAAATTGGCAGAAAAATCACTGTGAGAGATTGAAGCATCCTCTCTAATATAACCAGGCAACCCTGAGAATCGGAAGCAAAGGATTTCAGATAGCTTGGGAATTTGGCTGCCTCTGTGGCAGATATAGTAAACAGCTTCAGAAATGATTGTGTATTTCTGCTAATCACTTAGGCCATAAGATAACAGCTAAGTTGACATTTTGTGTTCAAGAAGTGAAACTGCTTACTCCTGTTCCCTATTTTCTGTCATTTTTGCAGAACAGTGACTGTCAGCAGTGCACCCTGAGTGCAATAATGTTACAGCACATTGGCAAAAAGACAACCTTGAGACTCACATGCCCCCAAATGTAAGTCCTGTCTGAAATTCTTTCATGTTTTAAAATGATAAATGTGACTATCTTCTCTGTGCATCATCTAGTAAGAACGCAAAGACTGCAAAAAATCTGGTAGTCTAAGGTTACTTGAGCTTTACTTTTATAAGAAATGTGCCCAATGCTTGCTCTTCAGCTTGCTTTCTTATCAGACTTCAATATGTAGTTCCTTCACTGCTGTTTAGTGGTAATTTCATGACTTGGTGTTGGAATTGGCTTTGGTGTTAGAAATGGTTTAAAACGTTGGTCCCATGCTTCATCCGCAATGTACATTTCTGTTTGCACCCAGAGTTTGTTGCACCCCGACTTTACTCGTATAATTATTAATGAAACCTCATTGTGTTTTTCATTAGTGATATAATCCTTGTTAAAAACAGCTCCCTTTTTTGGGAGGTAGAAGTAGTGTTATAGCTAAGGATGTGAAGAACCTCTAATTTAGAAGTCAGATAAAAGCTTGCTCTTCACCAGGTGACATAAAGAGATCTAATACTACACCTAGATATGACATAGTATTATTCCAAATCTTGGTCTTAGACATTCAGAAAAGGACTTCTTTCTTCCTGTGCCTTCTTCCCTTTTCTTTACTAACAAAACCGAAAAGACTGGAATGATCTATTCATGGCTTGAAGGTATAGTCTCACTCATAGTCTATGTTTTCTTCCGAAATTATGCTTTTTCTAATGCTACAATTAGATTTAATGCACTGCATCTATCACAAGTATCACTTTGCTCTAGAAGAAGAAGGAAAATGTTGAAAATTGCGTGCCCATCTTGTATTTCACATTTCTGCCTGCAGATAAACAGATGCTTACAGTTATTACCTTGATTAATTTTACAGGCAAATATGTGATTTTAATGCTGAAGAGAGGCTGCATATTATCTTCAACCACCCAGTCTACCTGTCTCCATGGTAAACATCTCAAATAGGAACAGGTCTGGGTAGAAATCCTGACAGCTCACCCCTTCTCACAGTGAAGTTATGGACGTTTTGCCGAAGGGTGGGGGAAAGATTCTCTTGAAATCTTGCTAAACACTTCTGTCAATGACACAGAAAATGTTAAATCACATAAAAAGTAAATATGGAAAGTATATTCAATTCAAGCATTTTGGGAAACAGAGAAAGAAAATACCTAGAGACATTAGAAATAACCTATATGGTGATAAAGGAGAATAGAGGTGGATGTTTCCATAGGAACCAAGAGAAAAAGAGATTTGTCTATGTTCAGAATCCCTTGCATGACATTTAGAGAGGGGGCAGCAAGTTTCTTGGTACAATTCTTCCAGTTCCTCGTGCTCAGGAAAACTCTTTAGATGTTTAGAAATTAAAAAGAGTTTTGAAGGAAGACAGGACTCAAGACTAAAGTAACTGCAAAGTTAATGCCAACTGATTTTCATAAGGTCATCTATTATGAGCATCTTTAAGTGTTAGTAAATGAATGTGTGTGTAAGAAGCTGATGACTACTAACTGGGCTGCACGTGTTTTCTTTGAATTTCTGGGTCTGCGTGATATGGTACCTAATACTTCTCTCTTTCTGCAGAATGATGAGAAAATAAGTAAATCTCAGCAAACCAGAACTAGCCAGAGGAAATATTACTATTTTTACGTCCCTAAAGATCCCAACTAAAAGCTTTTTAACATAAGATGGTACTCTGGCACATGTCTGGGCAGAAAAATGTAAATTTTCTAGAGAACAGAACCAAAATGCTTCCAAAGCCCATATACTCCAGGGGAAGGAAGTACGTGAGATGCCTCATCCTAAAAGAGATCTGGGACAGCAGACAAATAACTAAGTAGGAGCTAGCAATGCAATGCAGTGGCAACAAACAATTTTGTTTTTGTTTAGTTTTTTTGTTTGTGATTTTGTTTAGTAAACCAATAGAACAATCATTCTGCACAACAACATTTTTATTGTACCTCTCTGGTCAGATCGCACTGGACTATTGTGTTCAGTTCTATTACCTACAAGAAAGTACGAATAAATGCAGGAGAATTAAGGGAAATAAAAGTGTTACAGCAGTGGAAGGAAAGAGTTAAAGATGAGGAACAATTTAAAGGTTCCTAACATTTTACTTAGCCAAACAGCAAATATGGAAATGCATGAGCTGATATATGACAAATATAATTATCAAACAGGGTGAGGAATTGCTGAGAATGATTCAAACTTAGACTGATATTGTGGTAAAATAAATATAAGCTACATAGAAAAACTGTATTTTTTTTTTTGCAGAAATATTTTCCCCATGGGAATGCCATCATTTTTAAAGCAAGCTTGGGGAAAACACTGGAGAGCATGCATCAGAGTAATCATGCACTAGTACAATGCATTTAATATGTCTTTCTCATTATTACCATTATTATTCTATGAATAAAAGGGGGAATAGTGAATCTGAGGAAGAGGGGGAAAGGTGTAGTTATATGTTCCTCATCAGACCTGTAAATGGTCGCAAGAGTAAAATTTTTTAGAATCGGGAATAAAAAAGAAAATATGGAGTGAAAAGTGTGAGATAAAGGCCAGTGAGAAGTAGGCCTGAATGCTTAGAGTACTGCCATGAAATCATAGGAACTTTATCAGGTGACATTGAAAGGGACATCTGTTCAAGGAAATGCATTTTCCAGAAGTCTGGAAATATTTTCCTTACAGCTTGAATATCTGTAGACCCCAGAGACAAAGTTACTGGTAATGCTGCTTTCTTAAGGCCACATATCAAAGAAAAGCTTTGCCTTGAGTTAACATTGAGAAATGGTGAGCAGAAATACACAAGATGGACAGACCATCCAGACTGGAATCCCTCCAGACCACCGATGGCATGAACATGGCCAGGCAGAAGCCAATTGAGAGCCTGGTTTCCAATTAGAGGAGTTTGTTACCTTTTTCACTTCCTTATAAAATAGCAACTGCTAGCGTTGTTAAAATGTGTTTCACATCAATTCTTGACAGACTAAGATATACTCCCAGAACCCATATTCTTTCACCATGATGGAGATTATTGTTGTTCTGGCAACCAATACTAGGGTCTTGAAAATGACCTACTACAGTGTGTTGGACAGTCAGTTATGTAAAAAAAAAAACAAGAAATATGATAAAGAAAATTCACATTATACTTACTGGCTTTGCCAGTTGGTTTAAATAAGAATGATAGAGTTATGTATCCTTCACTGACACTGTAGTTCTTTATTTTTTCTAAAAGACTGTTGTGGAATACAGAATTTAAATGTCATGGATCATTGCCAACAGAAAAAAAGAAAGTTTTCTTCGGTGGGGGCAGAGAATGTCAATAGCTTGTTTGAGTTTCAGATTCATTTTGCAGACATTCAACTCAATTCAAGGAGATTTGGTAGAATGAGATAAACAAGTGTTGACAAAATGTAGAAAAGTAACAGACTTTTGCATACTTATGCGAGGTAGGTAAGCTGCTTCTCTGAAAGGAAGCATTTTAAAGGCTGATCTCATGCCAGGCTTAAGCTGCAGATTGTTTCTCATCCTTTCCAAATGAAGGGTGGGAAGGCAGAAAAGGAGGGGGGGAAATGACACCTTTTCTTCAGTTTTGGTGGCATCAGAAAAAGATGACCTAAGCATAGAACCACCACTGATTTGTGTGAAAACTACTCATACACAAATCAAGACAGTCTGAAAATTTATCTAACAGAAACCCTTTGATTTTAGTACTCTACAGTAAGTGGAAAATTCAGCTGTCAAACATTTTTTAGAGTACAATTTTCTTTCACTTTTCTGCCATGACATCCACACAAAGTTCTGTGGTCCTAGGCTAAAAATGAGTGCTTTACTAAAAGAGATTGAAGGATGCTGCTCTTTGAGCTATTTTACTTCCTGGTAAATAGATTTTAATGGGATAATTTATATTATTAAAACAAATCACACCATTAAAGAGTTTGTAAGTAGGGTCCTATGTGTTGCTAAGACCATTTTTCCTGAACAAGAAACAAGACTGGGGCTTCATAGACAGAATTATCAGTTCTGATTTGGGTCAATTTGATGCAATATTTCTTTCTCATTTTAAATTTTCTTCTTTTTTTTTTTAATTATTATTATTTTAAAATTAGATTCTCTTCTTGGATTTGTCATCTTTTGCAATTTGTTCTGCATGTTTACTACCTATGGAGTCTGTACACAGGTCCTAGTGCAAACTACTCATTAACCTTCATTTTGAAATAACTTTCCCTATGTAGATTAAGTCAGGTTTTGACCAGTGTGACTGCAGAATAATTCAATTCAACTCAGTGGTACTAATCTAGTGGGTTTGTATTAACATAAATGACAGTGGGATTTGTCTTCTGCAGCACGATAAAATGTTTCAGTCACAGAAGGCAAAGGTTGTTCCATCTATGTAGATTTTCAGTTTTTATCAAGGACAGTATGACACTAGTAAGGCATAGGTTGAAACAAGGGTAACTAGTCAGGGAATAGAAAAAAGAACGATAGAAGTAACTTCTAATATATATATCCTGCACACAATAGTTTCTCATTGTATAGATATTTGTGTTCTTAGTAAAGCCTAGATATTTAACAAATTATGAACAATGTCTATGGGTAGAATAATAACCTATATTGTGAATTATCTAAGTAAACGTGAAAATTAAGTGACTGAATGAAGAGATAGTTTCTTAGATGTGTACAAAGTCATTTGCTCACAGAGAAGTCCATTTGCATGTGCTGTTGTAGGAATTATGTCATGTGTCCATGAGAATCCATAAATATATATGTACTATTTTATTATGTACTATTATGTATTATATTAATTTATAAAATATAATACTATACCTGATTAAATAAAACTAAATAAATGTCAGCCTCTTCAGAATGGAAACTCTCTATGTGTAGCTATTGTATTTGGTGTTCTTAAAAATTCCTCTTCAGAACAGCAGCATAATTCAATCCAAATATTAATTCCCATGAATGGTGCTCACTGTATGGTGTGGTGTATTAAAACTCTTTTAACCTCTGTCTGGGAAATTATAACATTTCTGTGTAGGTCTTTAGATATGTTTTTGGCTTAAGCAAAATGAAATGGAGAGAGGAGAAAAAATGATGCAAAGTTTAAATTTGTGTCTGTGGGTAGCAGCTCCCAGGGACTTTATGCTGTCTGATAAAAAACAGTACTGACTGTACCATATATGCAATAAACATCTGTGTGCTGACACAATGGTAAGAAGAAAAGGTGAAACACTTTCAGTCACGTTAATAAAAACCTTAAACTAAATATGTCTATAAGTTCTCATTTAAAGCCTTCTTAAGAAAATGCATGGCAATATGCATTGCATATGCATGACAATATGCAATATGCACTGAGCAAACAAGTACAATTCTTCTAGCAAAGACCAAAGACTGGTCTTTGGTCTTTAACTGGACCAAAGACTGCATGTGGTCCTTAGGAGAAGCTGGAGTGAAAGAAGTTGAAGTACTGCGCAGTGAACCTGAGGATACCCAGTGACTACCCTGAGTTTGGATCCCAGAGCTCTCCATGCCATTCAGCAAGCCTTGAAACAGGCTTCGGAGGCACAAGTATCACAAATAACAGGGGCAAAATCCATCAACCCATAGTAGGGCAAAATAAATGACATCAGGAAAAATGATCAGGACCATCATATTGATAGACAGAATCTGCATGTTGTTTTCCTTATTCTTTGGCCAGTAATGACAACTTCAAAAGGTTATTTTTCCATTTACTTTGACAATAAACACACTCAATCTATAGTTATTGAAGCTGTTTATCTCAATATCAATTTATTATCAACATTAACAGGAATGCTTATTATTTTTATAGGTGAAACTATGTCTTTGCCACTAATTTTAGAACTAATTTTAATTTGAACTTGACATTAATATAAGCACGACAATGCCACTTTGCCACTATGTATTGCCATAATGTATTTTTATTTTCTCACGGGAACTGACAGAATATGATTCATAATGACAATATTAATATAAGCCTGTGAATAACAATAAGGATTTATAATAATATTAACATACATAGCATCATCTGTATTGAATCTGTCAACATTAATAACTTAGATTTTGTGCCTTATGTGGTATACATTTTCATGTGTCTATAAATGTCTTCATTAATATACATTTATGATTATTATTAAGCTTATGCACAGTCTCTTTTATTATGCAAATAAGGGTTATAACACACTCAAAGACAGTGACTCTCCATACATCACTTTTATCTTTAATAAGTCCTATAAAAAGTAGGTAGGTTAAAAATTCAACCCCATTAATTAAAATTGGCTTGCATTCTTGAACTTAAAATGTTCATAGTAGAGGCCATCTATGGAGCCATTAATTGCCTAGGTCTATTTATCTATATAATATCTCTCACAAGAACTACACCAAAGGCGTGTATTACGGAACCGTCAAAAAATAATGAAAAGAGACAAATTTACACCTTGGAGTGAAAGTTTTATCTCCACAGACATCCAGGTACAATTGGGAGTAACAAGACAGCCACAAAGGTGATTTTACATGATGCATAGTTGTTGGAGGGCATATGGTACATTTCACTCTTAACTGAGACTTTTTTCTATCTTTTTAGGGCTTTATGTTAGAATCTTAACAAGATTTGTTAGTCCAGCTTGTTTTCTTTAAAGTACAGTTGCTAAAAAAAGACAAGGAGGAAAACTGGTGTCACAGCCATCTGTGAAAAGCGGCAGAGCAATAAATGTGTTGAATTGTGATGAGATCTACTCCAGTAATGATGATGGTCTCTGGGGAAATCTTCATATGCTGTTGATCTTCTACTGAACTGGACCATCAAACACATCACTAACAGTACATGGAGATAAAGTTTTTTTCCCCATCTTCTTTAACTCTGTTTAAGAAGAAAAGCTGTCTCAAGATGAGGATGAGAATGACATCTTTTAGCCCCAAACTGTTTCTAAATTATCCTTGTGTTCCTGTGAGAGTACAATTAGATTAACTAGTCCCTATTGTCCAGGTAGACATATAAAGCTATCTGGATGTGAAGGCTTTGATTCAGAAAATCACTTCAGAATGTCTATAGGCAACTCATATGTTTATAGTGAAACACATGAGTGCTTTGGGAGCTTTCTTGAACCGGAATGTAAGCTAGATACTAAAGTCTGTACAGGTCAGTAGTACAGCCACACTTAATGCAGAATTCCTGAGGCTCAATATCCTAATCATTTCTCTAGCCTCTGTCATCGCTCATTAGCAGATATATCTTGTCATGTATGATTAAAAATATATTAATTAAAAATACTGAGTCAAAAGGTTAACTATATGATTTATGCTATTTAATTATGAGTGCCTTCAGAGAAATGTTGGGCTGGATTCCTGTTTACACCAGAAAACGTGTTCCCTTTAAACTCAGAAAGATGTGTTTTACTAAGGGAAACGAGGAAGGACAGGCTGAACAAATACTGCTGTTTCTCAGAAATGTATTCAACTGACCTGGTGGCTATTGCATATAAGGTATGAGGAGGGGGCCACAAAGAAGAACTGCTGCTTCTAGAAGGGGTTTCCCAGCCCTGCACTCTGGTGCTGCAGGCCACTGGACCATACAACCTGTCTCTCACCTTTGGTGGCAGCTGCCACCATCGAGTTCAATGGACGAGTGACACAGCCATCTTCTGGCAGGAGTAAAATTGGGAGTGGGATCATTTCCCCCTCTTTCTAATCCTTCTGCTGTTTAAACAATGATTTATGTGTCTATGGCTGGTTCTCATGCCATGGCCAAATGTAGACAACTGTGATTCAGTTATAGGAAATGCTGTGAATGATTACTACCACGGATGGCTTTTGTCACAGCTGTAAATACTACAAAGTACTGTTTCTGTAGTTGCACAGAAAACCAACTTTTATGAGTAAAATTAATCAGACTTTTTTTTTTTTTTAAGAACTGACGCTCTCTAGTGACTTTAAATGTTTTTGGTTCTTTGAGGCCCACATAGTGTACTAACTGGAGTATCAATGTTTCACTTGGTTTAGGATACAGTCTACAATATTTTTTTTATATAAAATTGGGCTATACTCCATGTAATCTATTGTGTTTATCTTCATTTTCTTGGTTCTGTGCACAATACCTTTTTGTAGGCCAGCAAATCAATGTGAAACTGTATAACTGTATTGGGATATGATTCTGGTCCTGGTCAGTTCTTATTATTTCAGCTAGGTTAATTGGTGGATTTGCTATCACTCAGGATCTTGAGATCTGAGTCTCGCCAGGTGAACCCTAGAAGAAATCAATGAGAATCCCCTGTAGAGAGTCTCTTACTTTTCTTTTCTTTCTTTTTTTTTTTTTAAAGTCAGTATGAGAGAAAGAGAGGAAAAATGAAAGCAGGTAGGGAAGGAAAGCATATTGAGATGGCAAAGTCTGAGGAAAATGTATTTCTTAGGAGTGTTGGTGCTAGGAGAAATATTTCATCTTTATTTCTCTGAACTAGAGTTTTGGTTACTGACGTATTGGTTGTATTCCTCACATCAGAGTCCTGGGTTGGCTTCAGCATTCTACGTGCTAGGTCTACTTCTGGAGTGGGAGCTGGGGCTAACAGCTAAGTAAAACAATATTTCCTTATGCTCTAGAAAAAATATATATCTCAAGCAAATCTGTCTGAAAATGTATTGGACTAACCTACTGGTTTTCAAATATTCAAAGACCAAAATCCAAGACTCCCCTCCTCCTCAAACCTTCTTTGGAGCAGCTTTTAAAAGTCCTGCTTTAAATCCACAAAAAAAAAAAAAAAAAAAAAAAAAAAAAAAAAAAAAAAAAAAGACTGAAAATCTAGACAGAAACCCTTAATTAATGCATGTTCTATCATAAAGAGTAAGAATAGGGAAAAATATTCATACATTAGTATGAAGTAGTATGCAGCATATTAGATTAAATGTATCATTTCTAGGGTTTCAAAGGTATATAACTTGTTTCTGCAATATGCATTTTGCGTTTGAATTTCTGTGCTTTATTTTTGTTTAAGATGCAAAACTCTCCTATTGTATGGTAGGAGTGGTCACAAATTCAGTTAAGAAAATGGATTAAGTTTATCTTATAAACCCATATTGATAAGATTTCTTCATAGCATAAAGGAAATCTGCTGTATCTCTATTACATAGAAATACTGTTCAAGTCCTTGGTTAGGTGATTTTAAGCTCCCTATATTATTTTTCATTTGTTCAAAATGTCATTTCGGCACCACCTATTATATCACTCTAAATATTATGTATGTAGAAATTTTCAGAACACTTGGAAGAAACTTACTAATCAATGTTTGATTATTCTTGCTTTTTAATGAACAAACCTCAACACTTTTCCCTTGTTCTTATAGCCTGCTCTGAGCAGTTTAATTGATTTCAATGGACCATACCTTCAAGACTTTATCAGAGGAGCTCGAAACCATGCAAAAGCTGTAAATTATAGCTGACTTAAGAAGCCGTTGAGGATGCTATGAAGGTATCACTTTATCAAATTGAGATCAACATTTATAGCTGATGAAACCAATTTAAAAATATTTTGAAATATTTCCTCCTATCTTTGAATATTGTTTAGTGAGTTCTTGCCTGAGTTAAATTTATGTTTCAGATCTTTATTTTATGTTGGTTTATATAGAGCAGGACCATGCTGGTGAAGAGCAATAGTTCTCTTCTCAGGGAAACTGGATGATTCTGTTAATATATCAGCTGCAAAATATTCCTGTTAACCTTTACATTGTCCCCTGCTGGCTTCAGCATCATCATTAACTGAAGTGTGACTCTCCCTTCCCTGAGGATAAATTGTTCCATTTAAGTGGTCACATCAAGAACAGGACCTGAACAAGTGGGGAAGACGGCTGTACAGTTTTGCAGATGCCTCATAAGAGGTGGTATTGGAGCAGATGATGCTAATAGGGGGAACATAATAACATGGGTTACAACTCCATTAGGCTATACTGTCCTATCTTAATTGCCATTACTTTCAGACACCCCATGGAAGGTCCATGTGAACAAGTGATATACAGAGGTAATAAAAAGGCACGGGAAAGCTGCAGACAGCTGAGCTGTCTGTGCATTTGCTATGGGGAAGAGATGGAGGCTGTGGGTCTGAACATAAATTAAACTATTGGCTCATCTTCCACAGTTTTTGCTACTGCTAATCTTCCTCATGAAATGCCTTTTCATGGCCTGTCTGTCTCCTTTGAGGAGGAACCTCATAATTTGATGCAGTTTAGAACAGGCCTGGCCATGCTGGGATTCAGAGCAGCATTATGTGTTTCATTCTCAGCAGTTCATCAGCTCACATTAAGAGCAATAAACATAAGGCTTAGAAAATTATTTTTTAAATGAAACTAATCTACAGAAACAGATACAATCACCAGATAGGTCTTTGCAAACTGCTGTATTCTGAGGGCATCAGAAAAAGAAACAACCTTTGATAGTTAAGTCTATATAATACCAAAAACTGTGTAATTGATTTAATTTAGGACTGGTTTCAATAAAAATGCCACCTTTACCAGTGTTTCTATGAACTTCTGGACACAGGTTTTACTGAATCTTGACTTTCATAGTTGCTTTAAATTATAGACTTAAACTAAAAGGGCACCATATTCATAAATATTACTCTATTGTGGCACAAAAAGTTGGGCCAAAGTAGTGTTAGGGCTCTGATTTAAACAAAGAAAAAGAGGGGATTTAAAGGAATAAATACCTAGGGTGTCATTACAGCATAAATTCTGGCAATCTGAATTACAGCTCACTCAAAGCAGAGCTTGTCTTAATGGACATAATTTTTTGGAGTCTTCCCCTCTGGAGGCAGTTCACCTCCTCAGAAACCTCTGTTTCTCTTGTCCTTCTGTTTGCCCTTATCCAAAACTCTATGCCGTAAGCCACTGTAATATTCAGATAGTGAAAATCATCAACGGGATGTGTTGTGTAAGTGATATTATCCTAGGTTTTGTATATGGGAAATTGAATTGAAGGCAAAGGTAACAATAAATTGAACATAGATACACCTAGAAAGTCTGTGGCATAATAGGGAACTAAATGCAAGACTTCTAAATCTAAGGTTAATTTTCTAACTTCTGACCCATCTAAGATCCATAATTAGTCACCTTCCATATGTCCCAGTTGAGTGTGCCTAAATGTAACTCTCCAATATTGAGTCGATCCAAGAACAGTTTGGTTTTCTACTGGTTCTTCCCATTACTGCATTTTTATGCTCTTTCTTTTAAGCAAGGTTTCCCTTCTTACGAGACAACACAGAGTGCAGTCAGAAAGTGAAGAAATATATCAGTTGGTTGCTGGGACATTCAGATGTATAGTGCCCCCAGATCCCTAGTGTTGATTAAAATTTTGACAGTAATGTGTGCTATGTAATTTTGAGATGTGAACAAAAGCTAATTAAAGAGTTAACAAGACAGACATGAATTTCATCTTCACTTTTCAAGTACATAATTCTTGAACTTTAGTTTTCCATTAGGAAAAAGAGAAAAGAAAGAATGAGCATATCCATGCTATGTTCTGTCCTTTTCTTCACCAGATCTACTGAACAGGGAGATCTTGTGATGCACAAGTGTTGAAAGGCATTTTATCGCCAATTCTGTCGTCTTTAGCTGACTACATGCTTCATGGCATAGGAGACTGGGTTGGGGGTACCTCATTTGGTTGGAGGAAAAAATATTCTTTTTTAGATAGAATGAGAGCAAATCTAGCCATCTTCAACAGCTTGATACATGAACCCCAGTTACATCACAGTTAAGTTTTAGTGAGATCAGTGGGGACAGAATTTCTGAAGAAATATATGTGTCTTGAAAGGTTAATGTTCATGCTGACTAAGATCCCCAAAATTAATTCTGCTACAAGCAGATTTGTTGAGTAGCCTCCTTACAATTGATATGACCACAATGTCATACAAGAAGTATTTTACCCCACTTTGGATTAATCTCCGTCCTGACTTTAAATGTTCAAAATTTTAGCAATCATAAAATATCTAAATATGAAGATTTTTTTTTGCAGTTAACTAAGGCTGACTTTCAAAGCTATGAAATTTTTGATCTAAAGATCTGAGAGCATTTTGTAGTTTACACTTGCATAGAAGTGTTTCAAAAAAGGTATGATCATCTCATGTTCATAAAAAGCATAATGAGTAATTTTTTTTAAAATATACAAAGCATTTATTTTTGTGTGATTTTTCTTTTCTTTTTTCTTTTTTCCCCAGAAAATCCCGAAGGTTTATGTGACAAAAGATCCAAAATACATTAACTTTGAAAAAACATAAACACACATGCAAATATCATATTCATATTGCTTCTTTCCCATATAAAAAGGGAAAGGATTTCATTAACTGAAGAAATCTGTAGCTCAATGCCTTTTTTAGAATCACTTTCTATCATCTTTAGTGGAAGGAAATACATGTAGAGCATAAGGGGCTTGAACTTACTGGTAACAGATTAAGTGGAAATATTGAAAATTCTTCAGATCTCTATTTTCTGTATGATATATGATTTCAGAGCAATGTGTGCATGTTTTAAGCAAGCAGAGATCATAACTAAGAGAAAAAAATTGAGCTGAGACCATTTTGTAACTCGAGAGTCTTTTTTTTCTGAGTCATTTCTAGTTTGCATGAATAACCTAAATTACTTGAACTCATCAACAAAGGTTAGGATACCCAGATTTGGAAATAATTGAACTTTGCTGAACCATCAAACATATAATTTCCACTTAACTAATTGTTTTCATTGATTTTTTTTTTTTTTTTTTTCCAAGAGAATAAGCAGGACAGTCAGTTATATATGGAATATCTGACATGGAAAGAAGGTGTATTCTTCAACATTCTCCACACACTGACTTGCTTCTCAAGAAATGAAGGAATGCAACATTTTAAAAAATGAAATGAATTTGGAAGACTGTGCAGAGTTGGCAATAGTTTCTTATTGTTTTGCCAAAAAGAATGTTGAGAATGTTGGTTACACTTGAACAGAATACTGTGATTTATTTTAGAGACTGTGTTATTCAATTTGCTGTTTAGCTTCCTTTTCATCATCTTTACTCATATCCACTGATAGCAGAAGTTGCTGGGCACTGCTTATGATTTTCTGGTATTTCTTACAGGTTTACTGTGTGGGTTCCTTTGAGATATGGAATATTAATCTTTCTTTGAGCATGTGTGGCCCAAAAAGGAAAAACAACAACAACAACAACAACAACAACAAAAAACTAAGCTCCCCCGTCCGAACTTCTCAGACAACTATTTTCAAAGAAGCTCTCCAGCTCCCTTATCTCATTAATACACCTGACGGCTGGGTCCAGCAGCTTTTCCATCTCTCTCCAGAGCCCTGGCAATGTCCAAATTGACTGTTATAAGCAATGTGTTTGGCTATTGTTTCAAGTGAAATATGGACAGAATGTAATGTTCCTTGTTTAAATATCATATTTTTCTTTACTACAAGCTATTGTCTGCCTAAACATATGTCTGATGGAATTGGAGAGCCTTATACTTTCCTCAGTTACTAAGTACCATTTTGCTTACTTAAAACTACTAAACAATATATGATGATTAATATATATACATATATAAAACAAGTATAAGTGTTATAAAATTTAGAAAATGCCAATACGAATGTTGCCTGCAGAATTATGAGCTTCTGTCTGTATTAAATGCCCACTCTGTACAAGTGCTAACCATGGTTTTCCACAGGTCCTACTATTACCATACTATTTTTTTTTGGTAGAATGCCAAACTCATTCATTGCAGAGGATATATATTGAACAGAGAGCTATTTAATATATGGTTTATTTTTGGTATGTACTCCATGTTTTATTAACTGTAGCATGTGTAATTTCTGCTCAGATGACAGAACAGTTTCTTCCTCTTCGCTTGGTTGCCTGAAGTCTTCATCCACCTTTGACAATTGAAACTCACCAAGACCCTGTTGTGATCAGCTCCACCAGATTTCTTTTCCATGAAAGCCACTAAAGAAAGAGAGGAAAAAGAAATGGAGGTGTAAAGATGGTATTGTTCCATCAGTTGGCTCTTGTTCCATCATACCACCACCATGCGAAGGTGACACATATGCTAAGGTGATCCCAAGTGCAGAATTTATATGTAGCCACAGAGACACGTGATACTTTAAAAAAATCATGTCAGCCTTCCATCTGGATTTCTTAGGTAGCCAAATACTGCAGAAATGTTTGCTTTACATGTGTAATGAATTCATCTTCAAAATGCCTGTTAGGAAACAGAAGGAAATATTCCCCATTTGCATACGAGCAAGAAGTATAGAAGAAACTGCACCTTATAGTTTCAATCTTTGGAACACAGAGACACTGATTTTTCAAAGCCTTTAGATTGTATAAAGTATTTTTTATATATTTCCGATTGTTTTAATTGCAGAAGTAAATACTCAACATTTTTGTAAACCAGAACCCAGGTTCTCAAGATGGGTACCCATAAAATAAGAAATTAGGAGAGCCATCTATGAAAAGTTTGATATCAGTGACTTGAATTACCTGACACAGGAACTTCTCAACAAAATCTGAGCTGGAAGTCTGTTCTTCAGACAGAATTCAACTTCATTAAACATGTCATTGTTACATGCATCCCAAGTTTTTGTTGTTGTTGTTGTTGTTGTTTTTATTTATTTATTTATTGGTACAATTGTATTACGTTTTGGTACAAATGTGTCTGGGGACCCATAGTTATGAAATATATGCACATTGCTTCATCTGCAGAGTACTGTTCTCTGCATCTCATAAGATTACCAGCTTTCAGTTCATGTTATGCCTTTTTCTGCTAAGTTAAAAATCATGCTACCATTAGAAATCTTCTAATTATATTTATGTTTATGGTACTTAGAACTTCAAAAGTAGGACTAAGGTTAAGATCAAATTCAAGAGAGGTGAAACAATTTGACTCCACTTTAGTGGAAACATGGAATGTATTGATCTGTCTCTATCTGCAATCACCTGCACAATTACAATTCTCTGTTTTAAGACACCTGGAAAGCCGATCCAAATACCGGAGGTTATATTCACAGAGAAGATGTAAAGTGTGTGTACACTTTATATAGAACATGTTTGAAAAAAACTAGAAAAGGCTGTATTGGTTCTGGGGCTGGAAGTTTGCACTTCTGTCTCTGCAAAAATTAGTGTCTGATTTAATAAATACTATTTACAGTGAGGGCTAGGCATTAGCAAGACTGTATTATTTTCAAGACTTATGTTGTGGCTTTGTACCATGCTGAACCAAAATGTGTGGATATAGAAGTCTGATCACAATTAGCTTGACGAGTCTGTACCTGGTCCTTGCAGAGTGTAGATGAATACTAAATTGCCTATATGTCCTTTTGAGTTTCATTTGTACTTAATATCTCAATCTAGTTCTTAAAAATCTAGATGCACCTTAAATTCTGCTGTCAGTTTTTCTTCAGTGCCTGTTTAGGGTGTGCTCATAATGAACCAAGTCCAAATACAGTTAAGCAGCTCAATTCCTACTTCCCAGGTACGTCCTGGAATGAAGAAGATAATGCTTTATACTCTCTCCCACAACATCTGATGAAGTATGAGTTCTCTTAGGAGAAAGACGACAGCCAGCAAGAGGAGGGAAAGCAAACTGAACAGTTATTTGAGCCAGAACTCCTACCTCCCTGAGGAACCCTCTAGCTAACAGTGAAGCCTTCCCTCTGAAGCACTATAATATTCACAAGTGAGATATTCACAAGCTGAGAGATGTTAAAATGGCTTGATTTTTTGCTCAGTTTCCTATGTAAATGCAGTGTGTTGCTTTTTCTGTCTGGACAGCTGGAAGGAAGGTTACCAGCCTGATTTTCTTCTGACTATTTTGGGGCAGGCTGAAACCTCATGTGGAAGTACGGTAGTAGGCTGCTTTTTCCCATGAGAGCAGAGGAAGATCTGGCTCTCCAACCAAGTAGTGTGGTCCAGGGTAGCAGTGAAACAGAACTGAAGACCTAGCTTCCATGCAATCTGCATTACAGGGAGTTGATTTGGATGAACTCTAGTCTGGTTCTGTGGGTTGAATTTGGTATTTGGAGCCCATTAGGTGCAGTCCTGGAGCACTTCTGGATTCATCCCAAAGACAGTTCAGGTGCTCTGAGACAGCTACTTTATGCACTCCTGTCCTGAATTGAACACACCGTGGAGATACTTTCTTCAAATCCTGCAAGGCAGAACAGTGCTGCTATGAAGGAGAAACTCAGGAGACAGAGAAATGCTAGTGTGACTACCTCCTTGAGGACCGTAAGAGGAACAACGGACCAACAAGCAGCAGGGAGCAGAAGCAGAGCTCAAACTCCAAGGACATAGAAAGAAAGACACCTTTATAAGAACACAGAGGAGTCTGCATAGAGCTTTCTCGATGCAAGAAGCCATTGAGAGTTGCTGAAATAAAAAGAAGGACTGGTGGAAAATATAACCACTATGCTGGGGTCTAGCGGACAGATGGTAGACCTATATTCATGCCATTTATTTGAGTCTCTCTGCCACCAGACATACATATTGACAGAGCTATCTTTGTTTAGTTTGTTACTTCTGTGTTAGAATAGAAATTAATTTTGTAAATGGGAAGTCTGGTAATGCTTTTTTATGTTTTCAACAAATGCCAACGAGCCTGTGGGTTAGGGTTTCTGGATCTCAGTCATTTTAAAGAAGTAGTTTCAAGACGTGCATTCAGTCTGCTGTCATTTTCTTTAGGTTATGCTGCTTCTTTTCCCTCTGATTTCAGTGAAAGAACTAGCAGGAACAAGATGGATTTTGTGGACTATTTCTCTATGTCATGTTTCACATATGATTTCGCCCACAGGTTTTCCACCAGAAAAAGGGGAGTTCATTCTGGATCTCGTTTTTTATCCCATCCCCACCGGGACAAAATTTGCTAAAACAAATATCATCCTGTTTGAATGAGGGAGACTGAAAAGTGATGTCAGATTTATTTCTAGGTTTTAAACAAACATTTTAATCCACTTTGTTTCTTTTTAATTTTAACAGTGATTGTACTCAGTTTATCATTCCAGTCATTTCTTCCTGAAAACTCCCTCACCAGGTTTTGAAAATACTAGAGAAACATTTGTCTTTTTTCTTATGTGAGAAATATTCCATCCTCCCACCCCCCACCTTTTTGTGAAAAGCACAGTCATATGGGAACTGATTGCTCTTCACTGAAAGGATGTGTTCACTCAGAATTAATATAGCTTTATTTAATTTATGACATCACACAACATGATAAATTATGAATTAAAAATAACATTATTTGGTGTGTGAATGCTTGTCATCCATTTTGGTAGCAAATTAATCCTGAAGCTTTTGAAAAAAATCTTCAAGGAGCACGCAGCAACATTATTATAGCAGAAGCTCAGAAAAGTCCCAAACATGGGGCAATCCTACACTGTGTACTGATCTATTTTGTCTGGATTTGGTGATTTACTAGATTTTTCTGTACAACATATTGCATTCAAAGCTAAATAGAATAAATTGTTTGACACATAAACAATAGCTCTTCTGCAGTTAGCAGGATGTAAATATGAAACATGCATCACACACCGGTTCTAGCAAGGAAGAATATAGGGATTTATCTACCAGTAATCTATCAAGAAGCTCATTTATAAATGACTAGTTGGCACATCTGCACACCAGAATGTAATTTTAAATGTTTGAAATGAAATTGTATAATTTGCTATTGTGCCTCTGTTTGCTTCCAAATGCAGTCAGACATGGTAAAATATCTTGCATACACCTAAAAAGGTTAGAGTTTCTTTGTAGACATTGTTGGAGCTGTAAATCCTCACAGTTAAAAATATTTCAGCCATCTTGGTCAATATCTTGAGTTTACTGTTACTGTTCAATACTCAAAGTACAGTTGAGCAGCCTGTGGGGCTGTAGGAAGTTTTCTGAGGACGAATGTGAAGTAAGACGTGTTAGTGACCATCTGCAATCGCCAGGCTGGCCATGCTCCTATCAGGGCTCTGAAGGCATTAATGTGCCTTAATGGCCTTGACCAGCCCCACACCTGGGGCCTCAACCTACACCCTCTGCCTATGGACCCAGGCTCTCCCTTTCAGCTTGGGTTGTGACCTTCAGTCTTAATAGGACAGACAAAAGGAAACTTCCATGTCATGGGACTGGACTGTTCATCTGCTCTAGTGGGAACACAGGCTATGGGCCTAATGTCTCTTTTAGGGCTTCTTGACTTCAAACTGTACAAGCTTCAGAGGGAGATTTCCAGCATGCCTTGTGAAGGTAAAATGAATGTGACAGAAATTGCAGTTTCAAAAATCGTACAACAGAAACGTAAGGATGAAAGAGACCTCAAGGATCCATTTAATCAATTTTTCTGCAGTGGAGGAATATCAACAAATTATCTTTAAACAATTCCTTAAATAATTTTCTAAGAACTTAATGTCTCTGAGAAATTTCTTCAACCTGTCCTCTGAGAGCCTATAGTGAAGGATATTCTGTGAAGCCCATTTGTTTGGGGTGCTTTCTTCCTTCTGTATATATCTAGAAAGATTTTTCTAATATCTTAAGTAATTCTTCTGACAAATTGAACTATTTTTTCTTCCTTTTTCTTTTTCTTACTACAATTATAGTGAGACATTTCTCACTATCTTTTTTATGATAACATTTTTACATAGAGGAAGACAGCTATCATTTCTCCATATAAATATATCTTCACAAGAGTAGAAATCAAGGTTCTTCAGTTGTTCATCACAGATTACATTTCTTAAGAGTTTACTGCTATTGTTGCTCTTCCCTCGATACTCTGTGATTTGTTCACACCTCTTGTAGTATGCAGTGTCCCAAACTAAGCACTGCACTCTAGCTGAGCCTTCAACAGCAGCTGGGCAGAGCAGAATAATTCTCTTCTGTGTCTGACACCATCGAGTCCTGCTGCATCCTAGAAAGAGATTTACCTTCTTGTAAAAGTGACATGTTGTTGAATTATTAGTTTGTCATCTAATATAGTTCCCAGATCCTGAGAGAGGGGAAGGCTTTCTCTGGTTCACTGTCTGAAATAGATTTAGCTATTAGGTTTATGTTTTCGAAATAACACAAGAATACTTTTTTTTCAGTTATTTTAGTATTTCCATTTCTGATATCACTAGAAATGATGAAGTGATGAGTTAGAACAAATAAAACAAAGCTTGTTAAACTCCTTCATATTCCAAGACTGTCTGGATTTGTTTGGCTGAAGTTTCAGTCAAGGATTTGTGCTGTTTCTTGTTTAATCTGAACTGATTCACTCATTCCAGTGAATCCAGGAATAGATATTCTGTCTATGTGTGATTCTTGACTGCCTGTAATCTGAGGAAATGAAAAAGGAATGAAATGACTTTTACATTTACTGTGGGACAGTACTTGGCTGAAATTCTTTCTTCAGTACTTGTTTTTTAAACAAAGGATTCTGAGAACAGCTTCCAGCTTATTCAGCATTGCACATGAACTGAATCAACAGCACCTCTAGGCTGAGCTTCTAGCTGTGCTGTTTGACTCAGATATCTCGCATTACATCTGATTTTCTCTTTTTGCTGATTATAGCTGTTATATTTTTTGTTTAACCTAGGCTAGCTTTTCAGTTATGAAGAAAGCAAATGAAAGTAGAGGGCAAAGATCCAGCGCTACACAGACATCACAAATTCCGGTAGTATGAACCAGATAAATATGGCTCGGAAAAACATGGTGAAACCTTATTGGTGAGTTTGCTTTTAATATGCTTTGCAGGACTTTAATAGCAGCCAATTTTGTTTGTTGTTCATTTCAGACAGGAAAGGTGAAACGTGATTAGAACTACAGCTAATTTGGGTGGTATAGCTACAAATCAGTGTCTGCCTACCTTATTTACATCTAGAAGAGCTATTTGTGGAGAGTGAGCTGCACATTAGAAAGTGCAAAGAAGGAAAAAACAATAGGAAAGGTAAAAGCTTATTCAGAGGTTTCTGCCAGGGGAAAAAAAATAGTCGAGGAAAGGGCAAGCTGGAGGAAATTCTGAGGATAACATGCCAATGCCCAAGGCTGAATATCTAAAATAAAAGGCATTCACTGTAAACATAATTTGTTTGTTGCTTATTCTGGTGCAAATCATGTGAATTACACCTATGTCTGTGAGAGGGCAATGTGTTTCCACTCACTGAAATTTAAAAGACAAGCTGGTTGAGACCTGAGTGGAGAGGATGCAACTGGAGAATGTAAACAACAGGGAAGTTAAGAACTGGGAGGTTTGCTTGGGTAGTATCTACATAAAAAAGCACCTAGAAGATCTTTGGTGATAATCAGAGTTTGAGGCTGCAAAAGGCTTTAATGTCTCTAAGACGCATGCTAAAGTATTAGCACATACTATTTTGGAGTCACAGATAGATCCATGGAAGACTCTAGGACAATTTTCATAGTTAAGTAAATGCATATGTTTTGGTAGTTTGCACTAAGTCTGTTTATTCCATTCAAATTGAAGTTTGTAAATTCTGGACTCTAAGGAACAGTGCATCGAATGTACTAAAAGCTCAGCCAACATAAAGATTATTGAATAAAAGATTATTCTTTTGATAGACATCAGAGCAATATAAATTTAGCCTCTTTAGTGCAGAAGAATAGAGAGAATGATCAATATGGCAGATGCTCCAACAGCAGTTCAGTGAAACTTTGAAAATATTAGATAAATATTGCTGTTAACTGGATTATCAGAAGTAGCACATAATTTTCCATTAATTTATTCTGTTTAATGATTGTTTAAACAAAAGTTTCATAAATTGATCCTGGCTGGTTAAAACCCAAAAGGTTACATTACTAATATGTAGCAGGAAGAATGCTTTTTTAAAAACTCCAAATAAATCAAACCAAGCAAGTTAGAGCAAATACACATGACAGCTGTTTGTAACTCTTTTAAATTTTCCATTTTATAAACCCACAGTTCTGGTCCTGTCCATATAAAACAGAAAGACATAATTTCTTGTTAAGAAAGAGCTAATACAGTAAATACACATGCCAAATACAGAACCCTACAATCCATAAAATCCTAACACTGACATATTGTAAAGCAAGGCAAACCAGCAGTTTAATGACAGCCTTAATTCTGCCTTTGTTCCAGCAATCATTCTCTGTGCACCCTATCTGCTCTAAAAAAAATCATGTGTTTTCAGGTAAAGTAGTAGAGTACTCACGTCTTCACCTTAAATGACTTGCTAGAAGTCTGAAAAAATGTTGGCCATCTTTGAAGAAGGTTGAAGGCAGTTCATGTTGGAAAACAATTTATAACCTTGATTATGAATTCACTCGGTTCCTCTGTACATATGGCAAAATTCTGCCAGAAAACATGGAAAACAACACAACACATAGAATTTTAGGAAGTGGTCTAACATGTCATATTGCACTTTCAGGGTATTTTAAGAAATATAAGCAGGGCATCTGCTGAGGACAAACCCTTCAGCACACTCCAACAGCCACCCCAGCTGGACGATGGGTGGTGGGGAGGGAGAGGAGGATGTTGAGGTATACCTGTCAGTGCTCCCACAAGGAAATATCGAAACAGCCTTTGCATGTCTATATTTCTGTAGGCCCCTTTCTCAGTTACTAACTATAGGGAAGGGGACATTCTCTGAACCAGATCCAGACTTGAGCTCTCAGTCAGCTCACTAGAGATGCTGACTAACAAGAGAACTGTTCAATATAATTTCATCTGTTTTAAACACTGCTACACTTATTCTAAATCAGTGCTCCATTAATGCCTGTGGTTGCCATACCTTAAGGCGTGCGGTTGGAGCCAAGACACTGCCATCAGAAAGACAATCATAAAATGGCAAACTAAGTGTCTGTCTCAGGTTTTGTATTATTTTCATACATTTAATTATAAATAAATGTTTTCCGCTATCTGTACTTCAATGTAGAACCCCAAAGCCTTGTATTTAACCTCTGCGCCATCATCCAGATAGGTGGGTATGGTTCTTATTCTGAAATCACTATCACTGGAAAAGAGAGAAGAACATTGTCTGCTTTCCAAGAAACATGTGTAACTGCAGTACTGGCAGAAGAATCTTGTTTTGACTTGCAAAATGGGCACATTTGATGAGGAAGTCACTGAGGGAGAATAAATATGAAAAGCTGAGATATCATTTTTATAGCATCACTTTTCTGATTATAACAGCCACTTTTTTAGAAAAAAGTAACCTTCGTGGTAATTTTATTTATTGTTTATATCTACGTTGAGTAAAGCTGAGACATGGGAATGCAGTATGTAATATCAATAACATTTCTGAACAAGCTGAAAAAAGGTATTTACATTAGGCTGCATAGGACAAATGCAAGGAATAACATAGAGCTTATATTCTTCATGTGTACATGTGGTCTGTATTTTTTTCATTAACTGAGACCACTTTACATTTTCACATTTAATTGGCTTCCACACTATAAATGTACTACAGACGGATAATGTTAAAACACTGCATTAAAACAGCTTGAATTATTGTAAAAATAGATTTGGAAAGTTGACTTTGATATCTGCTGCAGACGAGGGACCTCAGGGGATGCAGTAATAAAAAACAGTGCTGGGGACAGTATAAATATCAGAACAACTTTGCCCCTGGCCTCTTCCTGATGTGGAAGTTTTAGTGGCTAAATAACCACGGTGTGGTAAGGTACCTTCCAAAGGGAAATGCAAAACCAGACTCAAGAATTTTTTGGAATAGCTGCAAGTTTTCATTAAGAAGCAAATATTCTAGGAGAAACAAGATCTTATAGCAGCTATAGTACCCACTCCTCCTGTTATTTACTTTCCTTACACTGACTCTTTCTAGTTTCTTCTCCCCCAAATTCTACTACAGTAGATCAGATGAACTTATCTTTCTAATTTTCTGAAACTATTAATAGTTAAAATCCTTACAAATTGTAGCCTAAAATAAGTATAATTCATGAAAGTAATGCATTGCATTATGTTGCCCATGCTGTGAATGATGAGGGTTGGCCCAGATGATACCTATAGATCCCTTCCATCCTAAATTATTTTACGATTCTATAGAAAATGTGTGGTTATAACAATGATGATTAAAGGATGAAAAAGGATAGGCTGACCTTGTTGTACATCCAGGCAGGGAGTTTAGAAGCCTTTGAGAACAGCCCTGAAGAGAAGGACTTGGGGGTGTTGGTTGCTGTGAAGCTCAACATGACCTGGCAATGTGCTCTTGCAGCCTGGAAAGCCAACTGTATCCTGGGTTGCATCTAAAGAAGTGTGAGCAGCAGGTCAAGAGAGGTGATTCTCTCCCTCTACTCTTCTCTTGTGAGACCCCACCTGGGGTCCTGTGTTCACCTCTGGGGCCCCCAACATACAAAGGACACGAACCTGTTGGAGCGAGTCCAGAGGAGGGCCACGAGGATGATCAGAAGGCTGGAACACCTCTCCCATGAAGAGGGGCTGAGAGAGTTGGGGTTGTTCAGCCTGGAGAAGAGAAAGCTGGGGGGAGACCTTACAGCGGCCTTCCAGTACCTGAAGGGGGCCTACAAGAAAACTGAAGAGGTACTTTTTACAAGGGCACGTAGTGATAGGACAAGGGTTAATGGCTTTAAACTGAAAGAGGGATTTAGTTTAGATATCAGGAAGAAATTCCTTTCTATGAGGGTGGTGAGGCACTGGAACAGGTTGCCCAGAGAAGCTGTGGATGCCCCATCTCTGGAAGTGTTCAAGGCCAGGTTGGATGGGGCTTTGAGCAACCTGGTCTAGTGGAAGATTCCCCTGCCCATGGATGGGGGGTTGGAACCACATGACCTTTAAGGTTACTTCCAACCCACACTGTTCTATGATTCTGTGAAGCCCTGGAAGTTGTGGCCATAGACCAATATTGCAGTTTTGTCCCCATGGCCATGAGTCTGAAGTGTGGAAAACCAGGACCTAAAACAGAGAGTGAGGAATCTCTGTGGCATAGCTGGCTTGTATTCCCTCATCATGTTAGCAACTGTTTGATTAAAACCAAGCGCCTTAAATGTATTCTGTAAAAAAACATCAGGACATCCCTGCCTTAATTTATGTGCCTCTGTCTTCACCGAGGTTAGAGATGTGACAATGGCAGCACAAATCAGGCTAGAAGTGGGGAAAACATCCCATATTTTTGACATAGAAAACACTCAGAATAGAATTATGGAACTGAATCTGTAGATAAACACCTCACTTTTTGTTTTCTTCTATGGCTGAAGTACTAGCAATTGAATAAAAGAACCAGGAACACACTAGATTTTGAAATACAGAAAAGCAGCAAAAGTATTGCTTATTGCTTCTCAGTTGTTAGCTTTACTTTGATTAAGGCATTGTAAAATTATTCTGTGGTGGTTAAATTATCAGCCAAAAATAAAGCTTAGAAATTAAAATGATGTTTTCATTTGTAGATAAATTTACTAGTGAACATAGAGGTGAGGAAGAGATAGAAGAGAGAAAAGAAATGAAGCACCAGGTCTTCATAAACGTTTGCTAATTTCTGTTTATTTAAACTTAAAAAAAAGAAAATCGAAAAGAATGACACTGTTAATTGACAATAAACTGGCTTTAACTTTCAGTAAAAATGTTAATGCTTTATTTTTAATTGAAAACAGTGAGGATTTTCAACTGAATGAACTGTTTCTGAATAATACAAGTTCCCTGGGAAAATAAATCTTTCATTTTTTCTAAAGAACTCTTTTGATAGAGATGTTTTAATAAGCTTCACCTTATATGCTTCAAGTACATAACTGTTAATACTCTGTTGACCTGGTGCCATACACTACATTAAGTAACATGAGCAAGCTGTACTCCCGGATGTGATGCATTGTACTGAGCATCCCCTGTCATCAACAGGATATGCACATATATACTTAAGGATGTACATTAGCACTTCTCAGTACATGTGGACTCAATATACATTTTCTGATACAGCATCTTTTGAAAGATTTGCTGAAAAGATGTGAGGAAGAAGTCTCAGTGCATCATAAAGCCTCGGTAATGACATCTGAATATAACAAAAGGAGGCCAGATCTTTTGCAAACTGAAAAGCAGCAAATGAAACGTGGAAGGTCTAGAACAATAACTTAAAAGACCACGGGAGCAACAGACTTGCTTCAGTTGTGTGTAATCTTCACCTTGCTAAGATTTATGTATAGATCTTATGAGGCTCTCATGCCTGTTAGTCCTATGTGGATACTTTGGATACACTGAGATACCTCAAAGTGTAGTACAGACTATATATGGGTAACTGAAGCAAATCAACAGAGCTTGGGGAGAAAGAAAGTGCAGGACTGAATGCAAGCACTCTTGGATCTGGGGAATAGTGTAGCTAACCTTCTTTTGTGATCAGGGAATACAAAAAAAAAAAAAAAAAAAAAAAGCTTTGATAAGTTGTAGTAGTACTGGTACAACTCTTTTTAATTCTGTGCTTTCCTTCCAATAAATCTCGCCTGTTAAGAAGTTTCTTTTCTAAGCATCAGTGTTTGACTTCTTCCATGAATAATTCAAAAATTGCTTAGGTAGTACATACAAAAAAAATTCTCTGTGCATCTCCTGCTTGTTTCTCATATACTCACCCTACCTGACAATCCCTACCTAATGTACATTTTTTCCCCTATTTATTCATCACCAATTTGTTAAGTGTTTTGTGCTGGATATACCAAGGAGAAATAATTCCCTAATTAGCATATCTTACACTTTGTCATTTTTACTTTGTTTTGAAATAGAAATATATTCTGGAAACTATGTATCCATTTTACAAATACCGAGCTGATGTTAGCTAATCGTTACTGGTTCTTTGATAAAAAACGAGAAAGTGATCCAAACATGATGAGTATTACCTCTCCCAAGCATTTCAATTTCCAACATTTGAATTGTCTGAGATTTATGTGATTTAGAATCCAGTTATCCAAAATTTCCTTTTTTTTTTTTTAATTTAACGATTAGAACCAGGAGAGTAACTCAAAACAGAAAAACTAATTTGACATAGACCACTTTTTTTCAGTGTTCACTGTACAAGAACATTCACAAAACTGATTTTGCAGAAGTTCACAAAAATATAGAAGTGTTGAGGGAGCTAACTTTAAACTTGGTTGTTGTGAATGAAAATAAAGAATTTCTTGCATGACCATCCAACCAAAGATAATGCTGGCTGACTCATCTGGACAGTCACAATGAGACAATAGGCCAATAGCTGGATTTCAACAAATGTGTAATAAAAAGCTTTAAAGATGTTCAGCAAATCAGTTCAAATAACAATGCTGTTCATTAATAAAATCATGAATTTTAACCAATTTTCTGACTATCAAAATAAATGCTTTTCTTTGTGACAGTTATTCTTTTGTTTGTTTGTTTGTTTTCTGCCCTGGTAAATGCTTTTAAAAATGTATTTAGCCTCATACAAACTGTGGGGACTTTGGGTTTAAGCAGGTAGCGTTTAATTACATTTATGCCATCTCAGCTCTTCAAGTTGATAGAGACACTTGCAACCAGCTGAGATGGTGGAAGAGGTTAACAAGCCTCATACACTGCCAGTTAGCTGTTACTATCCTCCTGCAGGAGAGTAGCACCTCTCTTGCACAGCTGGAGAAGGGAACATTCATCCGCACCACTGTTGTTCCAGTTTAGCTAACATATGTTTGTTGAAGACTTCTACTGTTTTAACTCTATTGAGACTTGTGATGTTTTTTTTTTTTTTTTTTTTTCCTTCTTTGTCCCCTGAGGACTCATGGGCTGACAGCTCCAGATGCAGTTAGTAAAGGTGAAGAATCTGGCCCATTAATGGTCTGTACTGAAGTAATGGGGGTGTTTCCAGTACTGGGAATAGAAGGAGGTTAAATGCTTAAAGAGATATTCAGTTTTTGCATTTAATAAAACTGTCCTGACAACCAACTCTAAGTTCTCATTTAGGACCTATTTTCTGTCTTCTGCACACCAGATATTTATTCCATATTTTTTCCTGTAATGATATAAGTATTTTGTGAGAAAGCTTGTCCATATGTTCTTTTATTTATTTATTTTTATTATTATTCTTGTTAAATCCAAGGTATTTTTATCTTCTTTGGCTGGGATTTTAATTAGCACTGTGACATAAGCCTTCCTGGTGCTCTCTGTTTGTTTACTTTCCAAGGAGCCTCTCTTACTGTAAAAAAAAAAATGCTGTAATTTGTTTATGTCTTGCACAGTTTCCCATCTTATAAAAATGAGGTGTTTAATTTCTATCACATTGATTTAGGCCTAATTAGATCCACCTTGACTGGTAATTGCTCTTTTTCCTTTTGTTTCATACCCTGTTCCAAGCTCTCAACCCATAGCCAGTTTTCCAGAAAGTAAAATAGAGGCTGATAAGAAGGTGTCATTTTCTCCTAGACGACTAATCTCTCTACAGACCATATTCTCTCAGGGGTGACATTGCAAAAGTCAATGAAATTGCAGTAGGGCCTCATTTGGCCTCAGAAGTCAATTAAACCACTCTTGTTATATGGATCTCCTTCTGCTTTCATTCCTCATATACCTCTTATGATTTGTGAATGCACACTAATAACCTGATTCCAATTACCCCTGTTGTACTTCTTGATGTATTCCTGTTAGTTTAATAACTAACTAGCAAGAGGAAGGAAGGATGAGAAAGGAACACTCCTTCTTGCTCTGTGAGGTCCATAGTACTGGAGATGTTGGTTGTGCTTTGCAGGATGAATGTGGACAGAGCGTTGTTTGACAAAGTTGTTTGACAATGTTTGACAAAGGCAGCAGGAGGAAGTGACAAAAAGCAGTGGAGGGCTGCGCAGAGAGACGCAGTTGTAGATGATGAGATCATGCAGCTGCACAGCAGTGGCCAGATCCTCAGAACTACATACATTTCCTTTTCAAATCTCATTTTGTCCTTGTGGCCTCGGTTAAGTTAGGCACAAGGAAATGTAAAGTTAAAATGTTCATTTCTTAAAAAAAAAAAAAAATACTCGCATCAAATCAAATTAAACCAGACCCTAAGTAATCCACGCACCTACATTTTACAGCAATAAAATAGATTTCAGAGCTCATAAAAACAAACTCCCCAGGTTACTGAGGAAAAGATTGATGGATAGGAAGAGATTTTGGCAAAAAATGCTTCCATTACAAACATTACCGTAAATTCTTTTCCCAGAGCAAAGCAATTACATTTAGAAACAAGTTACTTACTATGCTCTCTTATTTACAAAACCATTCAACGCTATTCTATCAGTTCCCCTCCCTGCATTTGACACAATAAAATCCCATATTAAATTTATAAAATCCAGCTCTCTTTGTTCTTTTAGTTCTGCTGCAGCCACTCAGAAGTCATTCCTGTATGATAATAGGGTTAATTCTTTAGCAGAAGCACTAGATGAGAGTATAACTCTGATAACCACCCTGAAGGCAAGTAACATTAGGCCTGTTTTCAGAGGTCTTCAAACACTTGCTCAGAATTGCCTGTGGACCTTGTGCAAAACGGATCTTCGAAGTATGGTGCCTGTTTGAGGATGAAAGTGGGCAATGTTATGCATAATTAAAGAGAAGGTCAAAATTATTTAAATATTTGTTTTTAATGGGAAAATATTACTTGGATATGTATTTTTATTCACCACGAAGAAACCCTTAGCCTGTGTGTTAAAGGTGATACTTTCAACAACATTCACACAAGACTGGGAGTAGATTAGAACTGCAGTGAAAATTGCTAGTTATAATTGGCTTATGTAACATCATTCTTAGCTGCAAATAATAAAAACATTGCAACAAATAGAGCCCTTTGAAATTCTGCTGGTATTTTGTCTCCCAAATATTGGTTTTATCTGAATGCTGTCACCTCAGCAACATCTCATGTATAAGCTTCTTTCTTTGCAGTTGAGAGAATTCTCAGGTACTTCAAACTACACAGACTTGCTTTTATTCACTTAAAACTGGAATCTACAAACAAAAGGAAAGAGAAGTGACATCTCTTCAACTGCACAACTTTTTTGTTGTTGTTGTTGTTTTTGTCTGTAGACTCTGTGTTACCTGGAGGAACTGAGTTTTGAATAGATATTCACAGTAAAGGAAAAGTGCTGGTGGTTGTGCATTAAGAAGACCATTGTAATGCAGCAGTGTGTCCCATTAATAAGTCTGGGGGTGGATGAGTTCTGTTAGTGACTTATGATGAATAAGGCATGACAAGGAATTGGGAGAAAAAAAAATATTTACGGCTTTTCCTCTTTGTCTTTAAAATAAAAGGTCTTGATAATCAGTACAGACACCAGTGTAGTCATACAGCATTGAGAGGTAATGACAGGCACTGGAAGTGGCATCACCAGCTTGTGATTTTGGCTCCACTCATGTTATTTAACACTCAAATAAGTGTTAGTGTGACACAAACCAAACAAAGCAAAGGGACTAAAAGTGACCTAAGCTGGGACTGAGTGGCTGCTATAAAAATTGAAAAGCAGAACTTGACTCTCAATTGCTTGATGGCCTGTGCCACATCACATCAGGCACTGACACAACTAGAAGTGTCAGTCTGATAAACTGCTGTGTTACAATCTGGTTGATCAAAAGTTAAAGGGAATAAGAAAAGGAAGAAGGTAGCAATGTAGCTGCCTTGACTCCTCGTGTATTTGGGCAATTTGTCATTCTTGATGCAAGCATGATGAATTAACATAAATACAGAGTGGCCAGAATAAAAAGATGAAACAAATCTAATAGTTCTTTGTGCATTTTGTCATAGTGGGAAATACGGGACTAGCAGCTCAATGACGCTGTAAGAACTATTTGCTCCCTGAGTGAACACTGACAATAAGCTAGCTATATTTGTGCCTGTGGGATACTCCAAAAACCTTTCCGAATGTATGAAGGGTCACGTGCAATCCCTCAGAACCAAGATTGTCTCTATCACTTCTCATTCGTTCTGTGGTGGGTATGATGAAAAGCTTGTAAGGATGCCATTTTGCCCCTTCCACTCTAAGAAAGTGTGACCTATACTAGCCTACTTATGTCCTTTGAATAAACTTGGCTCACTGACTATGTAAATTATACCTATATTTAAATTGAATAGGTTCAGTAAACAGCACCATAATGACAGGAATATACACATCCTCTTGTAAGCTGCTAGAGGTAGGGACCTGCTCTTTTGAGAACATTCTTGACTTACTTTAAACAAATCACATCATGATTCCAAATACCTATCACAGGACATGTTTCTGGAAGACTGTCTTTTACCTTCAAAGATGTCTCAGGATACTTTATCTTTAAAAAGAGCCTTCCTTTACCTTTACACAAAGAGCAAGTCTCAAGCTTTTTGCTTCTATTCAAAGTAACAGTTTTAAATAATGAAGAGTTGCCAGGAGGAATGGCACAGGCTTATTTGTGGTTGTGTATTTGCCTGATCATTATTTCTGCTCTTTGGCCATCTCTAACCCGGCAGGTACAAGTAAATCCTCGGGGCTTAAAACCTTCCTGCAGCAAGTTATTTTATCCAGTCACCACTTTTTTGCATCTTTTTTTTTTCTTTTTCTTTTTTTTTTTTCATTTTCTGTTCTGTACACGGCTTTTATTTTATTTTATTTTATTTTATTTTATTTTAAACTTTAGACAGACCAAGCTATTGACATCCAGTGACTCTCTTTCAGTCTCTCTTTGACTCTAATTTCTGTGAATATAACTTGATGCTCTACAGATAGGACTTGAAAAACGTATTAAAAAAAAGCATATTGCTCAATATTCTTAAGAACAAAGAGGAAAAGGACTAGCACAGCAGTAAAACGGCTACTACCTTTAATTTTTTTTATCCTTCCAAATAACATGGCAGTAGAAAATGAAAGATCATATGCATCCGTGATAAGCAATAACAAAAAAAAGTCATACATAAACACTATGCCTAATAATGGCATTTCTGCATATCCTGAACCTGATCTCCAGCTGGTGCAAGTAAGAATAGTTCAACTGAAATCAACAAATAATTTTCATTCCTGGCAGAAATAGCACATTCCACGAATCAGTAGTAGATTTTGTATACTTTGATAAAGACTTGCCATTATACAACTTTTAATGCTATCATATTTATACTTTTTGTGGGTATTAAAACATTGAAACTGGAGGACCAAGTTCTGCAGATCTGACCTAATGGTGAGTTTCCACCACTTTCCCAGGAATTTATGCCTTGTATCTAGGATTCTCACACAGTAGAGTTACTAGGCTTAAAGCACATTTTAATATGTATGAGAAAGAAATGGCCGCTGTCTCTATTAATAATCTTCTTGTGTACCTGAGAAGTTATAGTTGCTTGGTGTGATGGTTTCTTAAAATGGAAAGTTCTCATAAAAATGCTCCTGCTTTTTCTATCTTTCATCAGCAAAGTTAATGAGAAAAGAAGGGAGAAAATAGTTCAAGTGGATAAATAGTCCGCATCATATTGAGAATGAGAGATACATGGGGATACCCCATGTCAGTAAGCTGCTCTGAGGGGGGTTCCACTTCCCCTGTTCAAAGTCCTAAGAGGGAATCTTCTACGCAGGTTCCTTCTTTCTCTACAGTTGTTTTTTAAGAGTTTGGTTTTATTTTAGAGGAAATGAGGAAATTTCAAAATATGAACCAGATTTTGGTTTTCTGAAGCTCCAGTGCTGCTACTTCAGGGGTGCAAAACTGCAAAGGATCTTTCCATCAGTAATTGTTATGCTACTGCAGAACACTTTCAAAAGTCATGCAATTCTTCAAACAGTAAATTTGCCTTTCATTTGGATTCAGGAGATGTTCTGTGAGATTATGGATGGATGGCATTTGATTTTCTCATAATCTGGGAGGCTTGCAAGTGTGTTTTCTTTAAAGTTAACTTTTCTACGATGTCACAAAACTCTGCAGATTTCAAAATCCTGTGAGCTTGTCACACAAAATATGACATAAACTGAATTTAATTCTGGAAGTTATTGACCAGTTTTCAAACAGTTCATCTTAATGTACTTGGAATGATTTTCTTTGCAATTATATCCCATGAGATGATTTTTCCCTAAAATTTATTAGTAAGTGGCACAGAAAATTCATTAATTTAAATATCCTAAACATATTCTACATCCATCAAGTGATTATACATATTAATTGGAGCATTAAAAACCTTTGGAATGTCTAAAATATTAATATTAATTAATGAGCTATGTGGTTTATGGTTGAGAGACTATAATACTTATTTATGTGATCAGATTTCATTTAATAAAAAATTCTTGGCTTCTTATAAGTAAAGTAGGACAGTTAGAAATACGTTAAAAATAAAGGTCAATTTTCAACAGATATGGAAAGGTAGAATTGTTTAGTTTATATAAATAATTCTATATTATTGATGGTTATTCAAACAATGAATTCTGGAAATGTTCAAAGATACAAAACTTTCAAGAGTAAATTCACAAATGGATATTAATCTTAACAATTCTCCTAGAAGTATCATATTCTGTAAATTGCCACCCTCCAGTCTTTATTCTGTAGCTTTAATGCTTTAGTTATCCAGGTGGAAGAAGGAACATTACCCTACAGTCAATCCACTGACTATAATAGCTATTAAACAATCAAAAGAATAAAGAGATACTATGCTGAACACTATTTACCCTAAAAGTGTACTTATTAAGATTAACATTGGCTATAACAATTCATGACTAAGCAGAATATAAATTTACAGCAGTTAATTTGAAACTTCATAATCTGCATGTTTGTAACAGCTCCTTTGTAAAGCAGAAAAAAAATACAGGAGATTTATATTTTGGAGAGAAAAGAGAAAAGAGAGGAGAGGAGAGGAGAGGAAAGGAAAGGAAAGGAAAGGAAAGGAAAGGAAAGGAAAGGAAAGGAAAGGAAAGGAAAGGAAAGGAAAGGAAAGGAAAGGAAAGGAAAGGAAAGGAAAGGAAAGGAAAGGAAAGGGGGAGGGGAAGGAAGGAAAAGTGGAAGCAAAACTCCCATTGTACACTTTAATTCTTTTAATACTGTAGCAAATGAATAGTATTTCATGGAAATATTTCACTTGTGTCTCAATAAGCAAATTACCCCCTAATAAACATTCAAGTGACTTCACAAAGCAAGTCAGGAAAAAATTTGGTGTTTCCTTTTCTGCCTGGGTCAGATGAAAGTTCTGTGCATTAATCTGTCAATTCACACAAAACCATTCCAGATCTCACCTACTCTAGCTTTCTTAAAGTGTCACCTTCATGGCTGTCTGTTTTGAAGCTTCAGATTTTGTGCTGGGAAATAAAAATGGCTCAGAGCTTGTGAATAAATAAATAAACAAAACAAAGAAAGAGGATTCTGTGCCTGCTGGTACCTCAGGAGATCTGAGAGCTGATTTTTAGACTTTTGAATTCTAGATTTTTTTTTTTTTGTTCCCAATAAGAGCAGGTTTCCTTATATGCTCTTTAAAAAAAAATATTTGGTACTTTTATGGGTCCAGGAAAAATATAACAAATAAATCCTCTGTGTGGAAATGATTAGTCAGTTTCCTACAACTACTGTTCAAAAGAGTGGGTGATAAAGGACTTGTTCTTAAAAACACATTTCAAGGTGGAGGTATATCATCATGTTAACAAATATTCTGATACAAATCCTTTTAGAAAACTAAATGTTTCTGTTCTTTGAATCAGATTGCAGCTGGTTTATACCAAGTACAGATATTTCCTCATTTTTTTTTTTATCCCCCTTCCAGATTAATATTATTATTGACCAGACATACATCACATCATCTGACATAATTTTTGATTATGTCAAAGCTGACCACCTCAGTACACGTAGGTCATTTCTTCTTAAATTGTAGAGGGTTAGTGTATTTTTTTTATGTATTTTACAAAGCTGCTGAAACTTCTTACCCCAACAACAACAAGAACTGATAATAGGTTTTTGGCAAACAATCATGTGTAATGGGCCTTTTTATTAAATTATTTTTTCTCAGCTTCTATGAAAATATTGCAGTTTCTATGAAAATATTCAGCTCCTCGGTGAGTCAGCCATCTTGACAAATTATGTAAACCAGGTCTCCTGCAGATAATGTTTGGCTGTCTAGATGAGGAGTCATTTACAACCAAAGATTTTTGAATCTACATAATTCTGATGTCCTTATCACAAAAGTTGTCAGAAAAGCCTAAGGATCCAATGCTTGCAAACTGTTTCAAGCCTGCCCTCCTGCGTGATGGTTTCTGAAAGTCATAATCCCTGGCTTTCCATGCCATTTGAACTGGGAGGGTGACAGTGACTGAATGTGGCCTGATGTCAGCCTCCATTAAATGGTTACCTGGGAAGATGTGTATCCCTCCGAAAATGAGATGACAGTTGAGCTTTCCTCCAGAGTGCTAGAATTATTACTCCATTCAGAGTCACTGAGTGTGCAATGTGTAGGTACTGAAAGAATTCACTGTAGCGTGGTACATAGTACACGGAGCTGCAAATAGGGTCATTCTTCTGTTCAGAGCCCCAATGCCCAGAGTAATTAACTTCACATGCCATGGCTGAATGCTGAGGCTGAGTTCAAGGGAAGTGGTGAGGAGCCCAGCCCTGAAGGGCATGGTTGCTTGAGTTCTTTATTACAAACACAATGAAAAAAGTAATAGTTTTTGCTATACAATGTTGCAGTGCTTCTCCTCAGGAAATGAATTTTTATGTATTTTGTATCTTATGAATTCTGCATATTGTATTCCCTAGGGATTAGTGTAAAAATCACTTTTTGTATTGCTAAGTAACATGACTAATTGCACAAACAAAACAAACCAGCCTTGTACATTACAAAGTTGAAATGTCAGGAGCCATCAGGAGGAGGTCCACAGGAAAAAGTGCCTTTGTCATTTTACAAAGCATTATATTAGGGCAAACACAGAATGTTTTAGCCCATTTGTGTTCTAAGATTAAGGAAAGTAAAAGTTATTTGGGTTTAACTTAATTTTTGGACTATCTTCAGCACTGCAGGTATAAGATAATTTGTGTATATCAATGTAAATAAAGTACAAATAAATAATAAATACTGAGAACTTATTCCCTTCTTTAAACAAACCAGGAAACCTCCCCCCAGTACCAAAGCATCAGAATGCCTTGATTTGACTAAGTTATAACAGTCTAGTCTGGTTAATACAGTACCTTCCTCCCCCTCTCTTTCTAATTGTGGTACTGATTTCAATCTTCAAATTTACATTACATTTTTTGAATGGGGTCAGGAATAAACAACTTAGGTACCAAACACAGGGAAGGCAGTCACCAGCAGTGGGCATTTCCCAAAGATGTGCTTTATTTCCTGCTTTATTTTCTGTCTCCTGCTATTCATTCTGCTGTCTACCTAAAGCAAATCATCTCCATGTTCCCTTTCAATCTGTGCATGGATAATAATATCTCTGGGTGGATTTCGAGTTTCAGATGGCTGCTGCCTGAACTCAAGCTTTGGAAGCAGAGAGCTTAGAGATCCATAAACATGGCATCCCAGATGCTGTTAAACATTCCCTAAACTCTTTCCCCATAGTCTAGGGGTTCCACTTACTTACCAGAGAGGAGCACATGGGAAGGTGGGTGAGAAATAAGAGGGAAGTTATGCAGACTTCTTTAGCAAACTTGTTTGTTGTAATCAGTTTTGTTGTGCTGCATATCTCCCACAGATTTCAGTGAATTGATACAGACAATCAGAGTGTAAGTAGGCATACCTGTTATTTAGTCTCCCAGGGAAGTTTCATATCAAAAGAAATAGAAGTGGCTCACAGCAGAAGTCATCTACAGTGAGTGGTGAATGTGTGAGGGTATGTCTTGCAGATTATCTTTATTACAGGCTTCAAACCTCTGGTTAGACGTCCTGATGAGTGTGATAATTAGGTAACATCTTCCAGTTTGAAAGGAAGCTGCCTGCTGAATATTTTTACTATTGGGAAGCCATAGTTTTTGAAGTATTGTATTTGAAAAATATACTGGATGGAAAATGAGTAAATATTTTAAACAAATCATAAAAAGGCCTTTAAGAGGCCACAGTGTCCATCCTTAGCTCAAAGATAGAATAAACTGTATCTGTACTTTGTTTTCTAAAAATCCTTCATTCCTGTGGAGAACTACTTCACATACTGTGAGTTATGATTAAAAAGCTGTGGTGAATTACTGAATAGTCCATGTGTGTTGGGGAATTTAATTTGTAACCTATGGAAAAGCAGCCTGGATCTATAAAACAGGTTGAAGAACGGAACTCATTATCCTTACTCAACCAGTAGCCTCTTAAAAACTTTGAACATCAGAAATGTCAAGACAAACGTCTTTGAGGTTTCCAGGGAAGAGGGCTCAGTCACAACTCACTGCAGGCACAGCCAAGTGTCCTGTAGTTTTCTGGGTATTTGCCCTGGGCTCAGTAAGCTGTTTAAAGTGGATGGCTGAGAGTCTAAGCAAAATTCAAGTCATCCTAGGATTGCTCCCCACACGGAGCAAGAATGTGTGCATGCCTTTCGGGAAAAATTTGATAGTGTCTTCTTCAAAACCTCTTATAAAATCCCAGAGTCATGAACTGTGATTAAAACTACTGACTGAAACTCTTCCATTTTCTGTTGTGAACTGTACATGTGGATTACAGAGTTGCAGTCTGGACATAGTTGCTAACCTGCTCCTTTCACCCCCCTGATATTAAAAAAAAAAAAAAATCTGCTTTGCCCTGCAAATAGGATCAAGCCTTGATAAATGGCTTGGGTAAACAGTGGAAACAATAAGTTGCATTAGTTTGCTGGGCATAACTGAGCCTCATCTGTATATCATGTAAAGCACAAGGGAAATTATTAAAAATAGAATCAAAATAACACTGCAAATGCTGTTCTGAAGACTGAAAAGTGATGCAATGCTGGTTGTGGGTAATTGGAAGAGATCATGAAAAAAAACCAGCAGTTTGAAGGGTCTGAAAGGGCAAGGAAAGGAGAGAGAAAAGAAATAAGTTAGTACTACAGGACAGAGTTATAAGGAGTCTTACTGGTACAGCCTTAAAAGATGAACTTGATTTGACTGATCAAGTAGAGGGAGTTAAAAAGGGTCTATATTTTCACCATTATTTAAAAAAAATCATGTGGTCTGCCTTTTGAATGCATTGGCGGGGAACAATTAAAATATCAGAGGAGAAATCTTCATCAGTACATTTATTCAAACATTACTGACCTTCTTTTACATTTACCTATTTATTGCTTGAGAGGTACTTTGTATAATTTACAAGGTGCAAATTACTACTCCTTAGAACATCAGAGAAATGTACTCCCAAAATCAGTTGCCAAAACCAGTCTGTTTCTCCTGAATGAATGAGCTCACTAGAGATATGAACAGTGATTTGAAATTCTCTGACAGTCAAGTATGTGAAGTTAAGCCAAACTGCTGCTTCCCTGCCAGTCTGGTTTTTGTCTTCGGGATAAGTGGCAGCCTCATTGAGCAGTAATACAGATAGCACAGTACTACCTAAAATGTTAGATACTTATTAGATTAGTTACAATGGGGGGACGACTCTATCAAATCATGGCTCTGTTCATTAAATGACCTCTGAAATTATGGAAAGCTGAGAGAAAAGATTTTCAGAATACAATGAGATGTCTCTCTATATATTAATTTAAAGAAGGGAAAGCAGACATTGCATGTGGTGTCAGATTTGTAAATCTCAAAGGGTAACATATGATTTCATTACGTTAGATACATTCTCACTGGATGATAAAAGAGTTACCAGCAGTACAATTTTCAACAGCTGAACTATGCCTAATGGCACAGATACGGTACAGTATATCTTTTTATAATTTACAGTGTAGTGCAGAGAAAGCTCTGGCCTATTTGGAAGATTCCCACTTATTCAAGTGGTTCTATTTAAGTCAATGAAACTACTTGTGCCAGGGCTTCTTTGCCTTCTTATAGGAAAGGACCCCTTCAATTCAGCTGATTATCACATCTGAATTTCAGTGATAATAGTCTGATTATTTATTAACATTTTTAGAAGGTTAATAGTCTTATGATCATCAATATACAATTTCTTGTCGCTATAATAGAAGTGGGGCACTTTTATTTTAGAAATGAAAGATGGAAGACATTAATTTTTTATTTTATGTAGCTTATATCAAGGCTTAACAAAATCTCATTGGATTAAATTCTGTAAATTTCACAATACAAGTCTTATTTGAGACTGTTACCAACATTAATTGCGTTTCTGGATTGTATTTTTTTCCCCCAGATTCATATTTTTTTAAAAGTTCATTTTATGTTTGCTCAGGGCTTTTCTACCTACTGGGAATCATAGTATGTGTGATAGAGGTGCTAAGATTTAGATATAAAACAAAAACAACAAAAAAAGGAGAATTCATATATTTAACAAACTGAAACAACTACACTGGGAAAGCATGATAATGGCTCTTAAGAGACAACATAGTTGTACATTTATGCAAATCAGCCAATTTGCTATTGCTTTCCTTAATGGTGAAAGGTGTTTTCAGTGCACAGAATTCTGCTCCATGAATCATAGATTGAATATTAGGGCATTAACTCATGCCAGTTTTCCTCTGAAATTGGGACTGTGGACCTATACAGAATTACAACCACATACAAAAGAAGTAACTGATCATGCTGTTAAGTTAACACAGGACAGAATTTTAAAGGAATTTTTAAGAAGCATTTTTCATTTCTTTTTTTTTTTTTTTTATCATTTCTTGTACTTTCTCTAGTGAAATTCCCATTATTCTGTTTATGCCACAAACTTAGTGACTAACCTGTTCTGGGATGCATGGTTGCACATCATAGAAACAGGTGGCAGCACTTTGATAAAGTGGCCCACAGCTGTCTGACACCTGTGTGGTGATAAGCAAAGAAGCAAGCACTTTGAAACCAGGTGACTGCATAGATGAGTCACAGACGGTTTGAAAAAGCCCCAGTTTGGTGCTGAGCTCAAATGAAGTGAGAGTACTGTCAGCTTTTTGAAAGTCTAGTTGGTCTTTATGAGACTTGGCTTTCTACACCTTGTCCCATGCTCAACTGTGACTGCAGTTTCAGATTGAATAGGTGCAATAACAAGAAAAGACGCAGCCAGGACCTGTGGGTTATCTTGGCTGTTTTATTGACATTAGGCTGATGATGTGGTTACTCCAAAAGAGCAGGGATAGTGTAAGGTGAATGTCTCTCAGAACCTGCTGTCTGTGCTGGAGGCAATTAAATGTCATAGAGGTTGCTGTTCTGGCACAGATGCTCTGAAGTCATCTGATCCATAGTAAAAAGCTTATCTTTCATAGCTATCTTATTGCTACCTCTGTCTGCTCCTTGCCACCGCTTGCATTGAGGTATAACTCTAATAATGAGGGGCTACCATTTCAAATGACCATATAAAAGAGGTTATTAATCAGATAGGGAGGAATGGGAGCAAAATGTAACTCCTCCCTCCTAAGAAAAGTTTAAGACAAACTAAGATAATTGAACTAATCTCACATTTAGAAATGTCATTACACTTCTGAAAAGAAATGTTTGTGAGTTTTACAGGAAAAATAGTACTAAAATAAATACACCTATGGCAAACTACAGAAGGTTATTTGTGGTAGAAAGCACTGATAAAAGTTTTACAATATGACTGCTATCTACTACAATGGGAATATGTCTTCTGGGCTTCCCACTTAGCTGTAAGGAGAACAAACGTGGTCATTATTTTAATATGACTAGCTTTCAGCCATGGCTAGTATGTGCCTTTCTGGGTGGGGAAAAGAAAACCATAAACCAACAGCCCTTTCTCCATTTTCTGGAGTCCCTGCACTAATGTTCCAGATGCTCAGGGAGTAAAGGCTTGCTCATGAATCCAGATGTTTGTCATTTATCTCATCAATAGCTGGGACTTGTGAGAAGCTGAGTACTTTCAGCTTTTAAGAAAAGCAGTTACTATCTCACAGCAGTCAATGGGCTGGCAGTATGGTAAGTGCCATACTTTTAGAGGGCATTTTGCTAGCCATACAGCATTATACAATTTTGCACTTACTTTACTAATCTTTATTAGTTTAATAGACCATTGCACACAGTGCACCTGTTGTGACAGTTGTAAGCATATGTTTTGCTCAGGTACCTGTCCTAAAATTTTAATGAAAACTGAAAAAATAATGGTTACTGTCTGGACTTTCAGTGGCATGCAGTAATTGTTGCCATTTAATGTACAATACAGTTTTACTGAAATAAGAATGTTGGGCAGAAAGGAAAAGCAAGCATTTCAAGGCTGTTTTTTTCCCCTTGCTGTATGGATTGCAAGCTTTTAGGAGAAGGCAGACATAATTATATAAGTGCTGCTTCCATTAAAGAACAACTGATAAGGCTAATACTTTTGAAACTGTGTAATAGGAGTTTGTAATATCTAAAAATAGTGGTGCCTTTTAAAGGCTTGATTCTTAACTCTTAGAATACCCTTGGCGTTGGTGACAAGTCTATTCTGGACAAATAGTTTAAAGACCTCTGGAAAAGAGATGGATAACTGAACCTTGTTTTGGGCCAGATAACATTTTTCAAGATACTGTATGGGATATTCTGGGAGTCTGCTAGAGAAGGAACAAGAAGGTCTGAAGAATAAAGATGTAAGGCAGTAGTCAGCATGTATATGATTATTCAGTAAACAAATCTTCTTGCAGTTACAGCTGTAATGGTGTAAAGGGAATGATACCATTATAGTGATGTTGAAAGGATTGGTTAAACATTGAGCTATTTGGGAACAAATCAATTCCTTCCTGTTTTGAAGCATCTGATATTTCTTCCATTTGACCAACAAAAATTTGTTATAGACATCAATACAACTTTTTTTTTTTTTTTTTTTTTCATGAGCCCAGTCAAAATTTGTACTGCATTAAAGTAGAAAAGGGTCTTCTCAAAACCCAGTTTCAAATGTCCAGCCTTTTAGGGAGGAAGTTTGTATTTTGATATAAATATATTTGTAACTCATTCTTCCATGTGTATATTCCACATATAAATGTATATATTTTGAATAAATAATGTGTAAATAACACCTTGAGATCAAGGCTGGTGCCTTGACTGTATGTCAGCCTGACTCTGGTCAGCTTCTCTTGTCTAGTGGTGGAGGAGACCTGCTCAATTCCTGTTATGTAAGTTCTCCAATTGCTCTTGTCTCCAGATATTTGAATACCATCCAGTAATGACTACCTTGTGCTGTAGGTAAAAATTGTTTTCTTATTCTCTTCCCAGGAGCAGATTGCATCATTTGCAGTATTGTTTTGGTAGGGTTTTAAATAAAGAAGGTTCTTTCTCATACACATGCACAGGCAAGCCCTTCAAGAATAAAAATGTTAAGTGTTTATTTTTTTTCATGTCAGGATATAAAAAAAGGTCGAAGAAGGTATCTTGAACAAGCAGAGGAAGATCTATGTAAAATGACTGTGAATAGATAATCAGTTTGGATACTGCATCAAAACTAGAGGAATGTGAAGATGCAAGTTAGCCACAAGCTGTGGGACAGTAATAGACTTTACAGTTACTGTCATAGATTTTCATCCCATGTTTTAGGCTTATCTACTCTACATGTTTTCTGAAGTCCTATTTGTTTCTTAATTGGGGGAGAGGGTAAACACTCATGTGCTGTTTATTTAGGACTTGCCATTCTTATTATTATGTGTTAACCAGCTATACACAACACTTCTGGTTTGGAAATATGCTGTTTACAATAAATATGCTGAGCTATTTTCTGTAGCTAAATATGGACTGATATAATCCTTTGAAAAGAGGCATGTGGTACCAGTGTGGCAGGGTTGGCACATGATAGGGCACTATAAAAAAAGTCATTTTTCCCTTTCTGGCAAGCTACTTATGCAAACTCACTACACTTTATACTAGGGATATGGATCTGAGCAGCCTGTGTCACTATTACAGACAACGGGAAGGAAATTAATTGTGCATGTCTATCAACTATTTCTGTAAATATCATAGTTATCTTTCAGGGTCATAAATCTGACTGTCCATTATGGTTATGTCTCAAAGTTAAAGGTATTTAACAATAAGTGATGGTAAGTATTTATAGCACTGTGATTCACAGTCTTTCTTCATATAGATTTGGAAAGTCTTACGTAATTAATTACACTGTACACTTTGCCCAGCTGGTTGTCTAACGTTAGTTTGGAAAACTCATAAGGTAAGAACAATGAGCTGGGTATACTAGTAATGTCAGCTGTCAAAGAACAGTATAATAGTATTCATGTGAAAGCCAGAAGGCTCATAAAAAAAAGAAATGTATTTGTGTCTGTACATTTGAGGTACTTAAAAAAAAATAAAATCAAGACCTCAGCTGTTTGAAAAGGAATGTCATTTTTCTTTGTGAATGATGTGGTCCAAAGGAATTAATTAACTTGGCTAGCCCACTTCCCATCCTAAAATGCTGTGAGGACTCCAAAAGCCCCAAACGTTTGTTAGCACAGGTGATCCTGAAGGCAAATTGTGTGAGTGTTTTTTTCTTTCAGACAGTGTCATCCTGCTTTGACAAGATTCTGAGAAAAGGAGTGGCTCGTAGCATGCTGCACATCTGTACTGTGTCTGTCTGAGATGGAGTTAACTTTCCGCACAACAGCCCATATAGTGCTGTGCTCTGCACCTAGAACAGCTTTGTTATCCCACCAGTGTATTGTCTATTGCTAAGCAGTGCTGGCACAGCACCAAGACTCTCTTCAACCACCCAAAGCCAGTAGGCTGGGGGTGGGCAAGAAGTGGTGAGGGGACATACTCAGGGCAACTGACCTAAGCCGACCGAAGAGATATTTCATACCATTTTTTCTTCCCATCATATTCCCCCACCCCTTCTTTTGAGGAGGAGAAGTGAGAGAGTGGTTGTAGTGGAGTTTAGTTGGCCATCAGTGTGAAACCACCACAACATCCAAGTAAATATTTCAGTACCTGGTAGGTGAGTTGTCCATAATATGCACTGCCTAGAAATATTTTCCACTGTATGCATCCGGACAAGTTCATTTTTGTCTGGTATTTCATTATTTTCTCTCTTCTGCAATACAGTTGCCAAAGAAATGCTGCTTGATTTAAGAACATCTCACAATGAATTGCAGGGCCATTAGCACAGTCCCTGAAGAATGTCTTGGAACATGCAGCATCTGGGGGAATGCAGAGCCAGGAATAGGTTCCACAGTAAGGACCAGCTCCAAGGCACAGAGGTGACTATGAAGAAGACATCAACTTTCAGGAAAACCTAGTCAATAAAGTCCCATCATTCCTCAACTGAACAAGCTTCCAGATTAACAAAACTTTTCCTTGTTTTGAGACCAGATTGTCACATAAAAACAAACTTTGTTTTAGTTCTTGATTTGTGCCTCAAGCTGCTCTGTGGCCCAGGCCTGCCATGTGTGGAAGAAGCTCTGCAGACATTTCACAATGGAGATAGCTCTGTTCCTCAGACAGGTGGAAAATGCCTATCTCATTGACAGTGAAAGGTTGCCAGTGAAAGAATGAGAGGAGCTAAGCATTGATCAGATGAGCAATGCCCATCTGCAGTAACTAAAGGCTATCAGAGTCCCACTCTTTCCAAGACATATAGCTGCAGTTCATAGTAAAATTGTTCTCATGAAGTGACATGACCTCTTAAAGACCAGAGAGACAGTTAGGATGGTTAGTTCTTAGTACCTAAGAACACACTAAATCATGGGAAACACAAGATATACTGACCTTGTTTATATGTTTCCCATGATAATAGTAATCTACTACTTTCTTATATCTAACAATACTCTTCAAATCAGCTAGCAAGAGACAGGTCTTGTGGTTTTGGTGGTAAAGGTTCAATCATCACTTGGGGCCAGAGTCTGTCAGTAAATGTAACCACAGATAAGTTGCAACTATTATTGGCCAAGATCTGTTGTACTACTTAAATATACAGGTTAAGCTGAACAAAACAGAGGAAGTAGTGTAATATGAGAAGGTGTAAGAGGAGAAGGAAATTACTGTAAAGCTCAAAGTTACTCCAAAAGAACTTAGTTTTTAGTCACCCTAAGATCTGTTAGTATAACTGTTAAATGGGGAAATTTTTATTATACTTCTTAACAGAAACCAGTACTTTTTCATTAATACATATTTTTGGAAAATCAGGCTAGAAACATATTTTGACTTTTATTTATTTATTTATTTATTTATTTATAAAAATACTAAGGAAATCTTTTTGACCAAGAGTTTACTGCAAGAAAAGAGTATATAATAATTAAGTTCCTCATATTTACTTCTCATCCTAATATTTTGTAGAGAAGTACATTAAATTAGTTCAGATGGGTAAATATAATAGGAGATTTAATATGAATATATAAAAATATTAATAGAGAAGACAGCAATGTCATACAAAATCTTTCTAATGAAAAGTCTGTTATAATTAAACTTGTAGATAAAATGGGTTTGAATTTTGTAATGGGTTTTGAAAATAAAAGAGGATTTTTTTGAATAATTAAATTACAAAGGTTGTAATTTGAAATTAAATATGTATCCTGCTTCTAAATATAATAATGTTGGACATACCACACTTGTTCAAATCTATCCACACTATGAAGTGGACACTATCAAGTGTTTTAGAGACAAGCCTAAAAACCTTACAGCAGACACTAACCTTCTCACAGGGAAAATTTCTCTTTTGATCCTACACACTCATGGGACAACTAGTGCTTGGAAGCCTGAAGATTAATATCACCAATGTAGTTACATTAGTCTTAATTGACTGGAAGTGTGTCTGTTCATGGTCCTCATATTAATGCTCAGCCCTGTGCTAGATAGTTCTATGATCTTGACCTCAGTGCCACACTTGTGGTGAAGACTTCTACAGGTAAATTGTGCAGACATAAAAGATTTCCTTTCAATGTTTTAAGAAGTGCTGTCTCTCTAATTTCACTGTATGCTTCATTGCTGGTTTAGTGGACTGCCTTATGAAAAAGGACTACTAGATGTATTCCTCTCTATGCTATACCTTGTATTAATATATTTATCATGATCTTTCTTTCATTTTCTTAAGCCTTTTCATTGAACCTATGTGGACATTTTTTCTAGGTTGTTAATATTCTTGCTTTCTGCATTTGGAAACTATCTAGTTACAATTTCACTTACAAAGAAGAGACGAAAACCTGTAATCTAGAGGAAGAAGAGACAATGGTATACATTTGATGTAAGAATAATTTGTACATTATGTACACGTAACTTTGTGAATATATACACATATAAATGGATTACACTTTTTTTGTTCTCCTTTGTGCATAATTTCACTATTTTGATTTTCTGTATTTAGTATTTCAACATTGATTTTTGGATACATTCCTCTCATGCTTCTTACAATGAGATGAAAATAACATTGCCCTATCCGTGATGATTCCTCTTTTCTTCCCTGACACATTACAGTTAATTTGGTGCATATTAAAGTTTATGAACTGAAGACACATATTTAGATGCCAGGTATAACAGGAAATCTGTTGCAACCAAGTTATTACGAGCTTTATCTGTTTATCTGTTTTTTCTTTCTTTGTTCGTTTGTTTTGCTTTGAAAGTGCTATGCCTATGAACTCTAGTTGGAAGTTTATGACACAAGTATACAAAGGACATGAAACAGACAAGGGAATTTAATCAAGTTTGACTAAACCTGAGAATATAGGACTAGTTCTTTTCCTATGCTGTTCCTTTAAACACACCCATACCCACACACACCCACCAACAGATAAATCAATCAAGTTGTTAGAAAAAAACTGAACTGTATTAAGATTAAATAGAAGTTCAGATAACTTATTTGAGGAATTGCCAATATCTTCTTATCAGAAAAATAAAAATGCATGTGATTTACTAATTGTATTGATTATATTAATGGAAAAGATCTGCTATTTTGTTGACTTGACTAACTTTAGTGAGTTAGAAAACATCCTCTTGCCAATCTCAACCATAGTTATAGTGCTATTTCTTGGTTATGGGATTTCTGCTACGGTGGTACAAATACTAACAGATGACAAAACCTAGCTAACTATGAATATACTAACAAGCAGGCCAAGAAATTTTCCATTGTAAATAAGTGTCTGCTCCTTGCTGGATTTCCATCAACTTTGTCAACCTGTAGGCTGGGGTTTTACCCTTAGAAAAGTTTCTGGAGAAATCAGTGCATGGGGCAGGAGAAAGGAACTATTACAGCTTGACCTTCCCGGCTATTAGATAACTTGAAGGCAAAGAGAAATAAGATACTCTGTTCTTCCAGATTTTCACTGTCATCTTCAGCTCATTAATACCTTTGCAGTGTGGAGACTATTATGATCTGGTTACTGTATTATGCCAGTTTAACAAAGCAGCAGCTGTAAACAAATTACGAAAAATTCGACACTGTTTATCTGAATTCAAAACAAGAAATTAAATTGAATGTGGCAATTTTTAATTTGGTCATACTTTAGATAAACAAGGATAAGTAAATATGTACAATATTTGCAAATATGTGCAGTATTTTAAAACATTTTCTTTTTTAAAAAACAAATATTTGTTCTATTAATAGTTATCTGTTTATTTTTTGCACATGGAATAATTGCCCAACACTTTGTCTTTATTAAACACTGGGTTTAGAAAAGATGAGTTTATACAAACAAGACCTCAGCTTTGCCTATACCGTGTTGAATTGTTTAAAAAGTAATCATGCCTTCCTCATAATCTTGTGGTTTGTAATTTAATTTTTAGGACATATCCAGACATATCTGCATGGTTTAGAACTATTTAATGCTATTAAAGTGTATTCCTTAAACTATTAAAATAGTTTGGCACAAGCCTTTTTTTGTATTTTTATCTAGTATTTCATATTTTTCCCCTCTCTTTTTTTCCAAAGTAGAGCTATTGAGACTCTGTGGATTATTGAAGAGTTCTTATACAATAGAGATGTCATATTTTGAAGCTATCTAGAGAAATAACTGGTACTTTGAAAGGTCACATTCAACTAAAAATAAAAATACATTCCATTTTAGTGTTTTCAGATCTTCTAACTTGTCTGTTCCGAGCTTCCGTATCAGGCAGGAGTAAGTATATCTTTCTTTTTCTTTACATATATCTCTGAGGTAAGTACTGATTCATTTATGTGGGACACACATCTGCCTTCCTAAGGACAAGCAGGCAGCTGAAGGTACTTCTTAGAGAGGTGTTTCACTTGAGTAATACAGCAAAATGCTGAAATAGAAACACCATCTCTTGGGACAGATACTACTTATGAAAAACAAATACATTAAGCTCTGCAGTCAGATTCATACACTTGTAGTTTCCTGGAACTGCCAAGACATGTCAAGCTGTTAGTGTTGTTCTGAAGATCATCTGTTGATTCCAACACTTCATTTCAGTAGGAAGTGTCATCGCTGAGGGCTGATTAGTTAGCAAGATATTACACAAGAGTACATATTCACGTGGTTAATCATTTTTCTCTCTTCACTCTCAACACAAAAGAATTGCAGATGCAGTGAAAAATGAAGGACTACTGCCAAAGAGACAAGCATGACTCGTGACTCTGTAACACACTTTATTAGTGGTCAAGAACTGAGTTCTGTTTTGATAGCTTGGTCTCATAACTTAATGAGCTAAATCTTTTGTTTCCACTCTATACAAGCTCACAAGCATGGAAATTGTAGATTGTACTTGTGATATAGGGGAGACCCCTCTTTTTGTGGTTTACTCTGTCTCAGTGAGAATCCAGTCTAGAAGGAAAGACAAATTCCTTTCCCAAAAAGATTCTGAAATAAATGTTGCAAACATGTTTTGTTTGGCAAACCTCAGAATCCTAAGAACTGAGGTAGACATCTTCTTTCAATCTAAATAAATCTAAGGTAAAGTGCTGTGATGGGAGTAGTAAAATAAGTGTCACTTTTATTTTTTTATAAACCAAAATTATGTTGCTTAAAAAAATTCAAATTTTATTACCTTAGAGACAGTATTTGATCTGTCAGTTGGCCAAATCGCTGCTTCATGATTTAGTCTTCAAGTGCCAGGGTATTGTTTTTGATGGGGAGTTAACATAAAAAATGAGAGACACAGGAAGAAGTTACTCATAGACAGAAGGTTTCAGAAACATTTCATGAACAGATCTTTTTGCAATATTTCAGGCTGTTATCTTCTAAGGTTATTCACAAGGTCTCATCTTAAAGCTTCTGAGCTCAGGCAATTACATAAGCAATTCATCTCTCATTACAAAAATACCCCTCAAAACTAAAAATCTGAAATAAAGTCAAGTGACTAGGCCTTGTAGCTGTGGAAAAACTGAGAACATCAGTCATACAGATTCTTAAGTCTGAAGGTTATTGCAATGATAGAGTTCATTATTTACCTGGAGGAAAGCCCTTTGATATTTTCAGGAAATCTCAGTTCTGGGGGATTTTAAGTTGAGTACTGATCTTGAATATCTAGGTGGCAATAAGCTATTCATGTCATTTTCACAGCCCATCCAAAAGGGTGGGAAGTAGCTGACAATTCTGATGAAGTACCGTTGTTTTTGGTCAGCTCTGTGGATGTTGTCTAGAAGATACTGGATAGGGATCTGTTTCCTAGTCTGATTACCGATATAAAATAGCTGACAATATAAAGACTCCTTGTTTACCCCAACATTTATATTCAACCTACAAGTGAAATTTTCATCACCTGTTAAATGTGAGAAACTTCAAAGAGTTCTGAAGGTGGAAAAAAAAATGAAAATGAAAAAAAAAGGAACATTGGAACATTGCACCTTTCTTGCCCTACACAGGACAATGATGACCCAACTGGGAAAAATCCCTCAAACATGATGAATTGAGGAACGTGCACTCTGACAACCTTTGAGTGATCATGGCAATCTTGTATATTCAACTCTAATTAAAGCTGAAAGCAATCCGCAGTCATCTGATTTTCACAGCTGGTAGTAAATTTCCGTATCCACCTGTGAAGAATAGGAATATTAGTCATTCAGAGCTGTTCAGCTGAGGTGCTTCACCTTTGTCCTCAAAAGATGGCCATGAGGTACCACTCAAAAATGTTGGTTTCTATACCCTTTTAAGCTATCAAGAGAGAGCAGCAGTGAAAGCAGAAGCAGGATGCCTTTGTTTACTACCATCTAGAAGTCAGGTATGACTGGATCAAAATCTGTTTTTAAAATATTAAGACATAATTAGTAGACAGAATTTATATATGTGTAACAAGGAAAGGCATGCCTGTTATATGTTTCCAGGGAGTGCAAACATATGGAATACTATGTAAGTTTAATATGCAATCATTTTCTTTGATGTTTGTACTATGATTTAGAAAAACAAAGTATTACTTTGTGTGAGGAAATCACTTCATGGCATAGCTATGTGAATCTCTGTTCATTTAATAAGGTCTGCTGTGAGAAAGAATCTCTTTGGTTCTCTGGGGAAAAAAGATAAATAATTAAAAGAGGCTGATTATATAGCTAATACTACATTATGCAAATATGTAACCCAGGGAGGTTTGGCACAAGATGCATTGATGTATATGCTGTTTAAAGGCACCTTATCTTTCTGTTTTGCTATTTATAGGCTGGACTCTGTTTATGCGGCTGTGTATCTAGAGAGAAAAGAAGAGCTGTTACTTGCCTTGGAGTCTCAGCCCACACTTTGGAACTGCCTGAAATGGGGATCTGGTCAGAAAGCAGGGCTTAGCATGCACTTCTAGATACCATGAACTTCGACCTAAGCTGAGGACCCCAGGGCAACTTCAAATAGAGGGAACGAATGCTTCCCTGTTGGAAGTTTTATTTATTTATTTATTTATTGGGGGTGATGGGTCAAGTGAAAGAATGTTTGACAAGGACAATTTTACAATACACTTCTGTTAAAGGATGATGGTGAGTCACCGCATCTATTTACAGCAAAATGATAAATAGAGGTATTTTTCAATGTAGAATGCCTCTGTCTCTGAGGATTGAATTTAAAAAAGAAGGAAGTCCTCATTTAGAAGGATGTTGGAAAAAAGTACAGGATGAACTAATACGAAATTCTAAGATTTAAATTTTCTTAAATGATTTGTTGAATAAGGCAAGATTTAAGCATACGAGTTGTCATCGATCTGGGCCATACACCTCTGTTTATGCTAGGTGTAAGCAGGGAGTCCCACACAAGCCTAATTCTGGAAACATACAGAATTAATAAGTACTGCTGGTGGTAGCCCTGAAGGCTAGCAATCTATTTTTGATCTTGCCTTTGATTTGCTAAATTCGTAAAAAAGTAGTTTTCATCCTAGTTCACACTATTGTCAGTGCATGTGAGAACTAAATTAGCGTTTGTTCATCCCATGTTGCTTCCACCAGATGGAACTGGTGACGTTCAGCCTGTCCTGGGGATATAGCTGTCATAGAAACATTAAAGAGCCATCAGTTGGTGAGGACTTTTGGTTATTACTGTCATGGATCAGATTTGATCTGTGAATTTTAGTCATTTATCTCGTCATTAATTTGTAAAAAGTTACTACAATTAAAAATAAAACAGTAATCTAAGTTGTTAATTTATTCAAACTTTTTTAATGTATGTATTATCCGTTAGTATATCTGCAGGAAAAAAAAACTGCAATAGTAAAGAGAATTAATCATAGACTGAACTCCATAGCTTTAGGAAAGTCAGCAGCTCACCATATTTTCCCATTATGACAAAAGAATAATTGAGGTCTGTCATACTGTCTTTCACAAGGGCAGCTGTTGCAGCACAGTAGACTGAGATGCCAGCAAAAAGTATCTGGAGACTATACTAATTTCTTAGCATGTTTCTCAGCTGCTTTCTGCGTTCAAACAATGGCTCATGGTCTGTTGTGAAGATACTAATCAACCCCTACTATGTAGAGTAAAAGCTCTGGAAAGTAACAGTAAGTTACTAGTCCTTAAAATGCAAAACCAGAAGATTCGCTCTGAAGGGACATTTTCCTTAATATTTTTCTGATTTTTATGCAACTGGGGAGAATCCTCTCTTTATTAAAGGTCCTTTACCCCAGGGCCAAGATGTTGAAAGTGTTATAGAGCCTTGTTACATTCAGTGGCTTAGAAGCCAATGAAAACTAATTTTTGTCTCGTTGCATACTTTTTTTCCTCTTTCCTCCGGAGGTCTTTGCTTTGGCAGGGTAAGCTATTAAATATTTCTCTAATCTGAATCAGAAAGCATTTTACACAAGGCTTAATATTTTCTTTTTAAGTGGCCTACTATCAACTGAAGGAAGGCTGAAAATCAGAGTGGCTTCATTTGTCTTGCCATTGACAAGAACTGAAGAAAAATAATAATAGGAATTTCAATGTACTATTGATGAGTGTAGCAGCTTCCTGTGATTAAACTCTGCATTACACATGGATAGCAGTACTGGACATTATTGTTTGAAAACGATGGCCATATGCAGTACTTCAATTGAATTGTAAAAAGATAGGTGATCAATGCAATGTAAAATTTGTTAGAATTAAGACGTTAAGTAAAAGAAAAACTGGGCTAGAAGCAAGGTAACCTTTACATCTTATTCGGGAAGAAATCAACAATTCTTGGACTTGGGTCATTTCATTGTTGTCCTGGGAGATCCAGGGTCATCAAGTTTAAGCAATGCGCCTGGAAACTTGTTTAGGTGGCTTGCTGAGCATCACATTTGGAATGTACCTCATGGTATTCATTTCTCTCCCTCTTTCATTAAAAACAACTTGTAATGAGGCAGCCCATTGAAATTTGAGGGGTTACTTCCTCTTTTTTCAGACCTTACATGTTAGTGAACCATTGCATGAGAAGAGCCTCAAGCATCTTAGGAGTCCCTATGGTGACTACACATCAATGTCAGCTTTTTAACTTTCCAATCTGAACTAATTTCCCATACTTCCTTGCCTCCACTCCAACCTTAAAGACAGATGCATCTCTGTGACCTGCTTTGACAGACATCTAACTGTTCTTTGTTGTTTTTTTCATGTGTCTCACTGTTCTTACCAAAGTTGGAATCTGACTATCCCAGCAGAGCTGCTGAAGTCTGATAAGCTGGTACAACAAACTAATGCTGTCACAGCATTAAACTATAGTGTTGAAGCTTATGTGGAGGAACCTGCCTATATCAGTTGATAAGATGTAGAGTTTTTCCTATGCAGGCTGCATTAATACTGCTTTCTTATTGGAAAATACCTGTTCTCTGTCTCCATTATTTGTTTCCTTACTGATATAACCTCAAATCTCTTCATTTTTCCAAAGCAATCAACTTTCAGGTATGTTTCAGTTACAGCAAAAATGTCTTTTTTTCTACCAAGTGTTTTCTTAAAAATAAATAAATAAATATATATGTGTGTACCTTTTGGAAACTTGTATGGTGAAGATTTCCTGAAATGAATTAGCAGATTCTCATTTCTCCATAATTTTTAAACACACTGTCACAGCATGTTTCCTCTTTCTTGTTTTCCCTAACACCCTACCTTTCTCAAGGAGTAGATCAGTTCTTCTTGACTCATTCAGTCGTGTGTGTTCATGTCAATACACTTTTTTATTTTGTATACTGATAATAAAATTTGTCACTTATGCTCTACAGATGCTCCATTCAAAATTAAACTACATGTCTGTTAGCCTTTATAAACCAACAGTCCTGATTATTTCTAAATCACAAAGGAAAAATCAACCTTTGTACATGATACCTCATGGAGGTTATTTGATTTAGGGCAAGATGTGAATATGGCTGCAAACTGGATTTCTAATTTGAAGGTGATTGCAGGCTTAACTGCCAAGTGACCATAGTAATTGGTAATATGAGAGTCAGATTTACTGGCTACCTCTCACTGTATTATTAAGCAAAACCAAACAAACAGAATAAAACACCATCACACAAATGGATGAAATCTGCTCATCAATTTGGAGCCATATATGAATAATGACAAGGATCTTGCTCTCTTGTGCTATTGCAGGGGTCTTGCTATTGCAAGGGTCTCTTAAGTCATTCTGTGTCTAGTAATGTAGCTTTTGTATGCTAATTCCAGCCATGTGGTTTAGGTGAATTGTGCTTTCAGTTCTCATGGCAGTGTGTACTTTTCTCCCAAGTACTTCCTACTGTAGTTATTATCTGCAGAGGTGAACCAGTTGGAATGAGGGAGAGAGTATTAATGTAGAGTTGATTGTGGTCTGAGTGCTTGCCATGTGCTGCTGGTAAACTGCTGGCATTTTGAATGCCTTTTGTCTACTTTTGTTAAAATCAGTCAGGCACAGTATAGTAGCAAGAATGCTAGAGGTCATCAAAACTAGGTCTAGCCTGAGCTTTTTGTTTCCTTAATTGCAGCAGAGGCAATTTTGGCAAGGGCTTTGTAGCAGATAGGGTATAATATGCCTGTGTTTATTGTGGCTTCCTGATTGCAGATTCTCCAGCTCTCTGAAATCTCAGATGTTGAGGACAGCGTTATCTTCCTTTTGAGGAAATCTGCTCATAACATTTGGGTTTGCAATTTTGTTCTTATTAATATGTGTTTTATTTCAGGGCAATATCAACCCAATATTATATCAATAAGGTATTTACATGATATATGTTGGTTTATGTGTGAGTACCTTTATTGCTGAAGGAACATAAAACAATGACTATTAGTCCTACTTTTGATGATATAAAAAGTTTCTAGAACCACAGCATTAGTATCATTTAATCTGAAATGAAATGGGGTTGCTTCAGGAAGGGAAGATACATTGTTGTGCTCTAGCTGTAAACGAGCTGTGCCATATTTCATCAGTGAAGAAACTTCACGTACAATAGCATAAAAAATGTAGGTGCATAAACAAAAGAAAACATCTCACTTCTTTCACTGACTTACAGATATAAATGTGAAGATTAGCAAACCAGGATCCCACACAGGTTTATGTAAATCCAAATGTCTATGCATTCCTAAATCAATGAATTAATTAAAATTATTTTGGTTGGTTCTGTAGGATAATCATATTCTTTAGTTAAAAAGTTACTGAAAGATAATTCAATGACTGATTAATATTAGGAATAAACTTAATTTTATTTAGCAGATTCCCAAATACAGGTAATGAAAATTTAAATAACCCTGGAAATTAAAAAAAATGTTGAATGCTGCCTATATTTTCTTTGCACGTTGGTGAAATGAAAACCTTGTCATGAGACTATCCTTCTTTAGACATATGCTGTAACTAAAATCCAGTTCATGGTAAGCTCTCTATATCAATCACACTTAAAAGCAAGTTAAAAGAAGAAAAGGAGAAAAAAAACTAAAAACAAACAAAAACTAAAACCAAAACCCCACAACAACAACAATCCAAACCCTGCCCCTTTTCTATTTCATATGATATTGCTGAGTTACATGGGAATTACGATTGCATTGGTTTTGTTAGTATATGGAGACAAGAATGAATATGATTGTCTATATGATGGCCTTAGATATGACCCTGTGACCCTGTTTGAGCTGTTGGAAGACATTGCATTGCTCTTCTATGCCAGCAGCTGGGAAATATCAACTAAAAAAAGAACCTCAATACTTTCCCATCAGCCTAGTGTAGATTTTATATTGGGAAATATCTTGAAGATATTGGATTTGGGCATAAAAAGCAATAAAAGTTTGCTACATTAGTTATATTACAGTGCATTAAAAATGCAGGTGTCCAGCAGCACAGGGAATGATGTGAGCACAGTTGGTGACCCAATTTCATCCATTTTTCCAGGGGAATAATGGAAAGGATAAGAAATGCACTCTGAATAGGCTAGAAATAATGAAATGACACATACAGACTTGAAAAAGTGTAGTAAACTATATGTGGACACATTTGAGACAAAATTATGGTCACAAGCTTCTCATTCATGGTTAAATTTATACACCATCACTTGACAAATGCACCGTTGAGTAATACAATATGTGGTATAGCTTATCTTTTCTTTTAGGGCATAGAATGACATAGGGGTTTGCTCTATCTTTCAGCAATACTGGTGTTTGGTAGCATCATAAACAGTTTCTCATTTGTATGTAGGATGAAGGGAGGAACAATGTGTAAATGAAAATGTTAATTTCTTTTAAAACTCAAAAAATGTTCAGTGGAAATTTAGGCCTGCTCTTATTTTAGCTGATCTGATTAACCCATTTCTAATAATAATGACTTATTATGTGACTCCTTTGAAGTTCTTTGACGGATGTCTGCTCCTAAAAACAATGCCAAATTCTGTGTACTTAAGCCTGTCTGCTATGGTTTTTTTTTGTACTCATTATAAGCAATTCTCTGGAGCTATTCAATTCTCTGGTGTGCCCATACCTCCTCCCAGGAGCTTCTTCCAGTCTGTGAGGATTCCCTTACAGTATAGCTTCCTTCCTGAGGAACAGCACTTTCCTCTTGGGAAGAACAAGGTTTGGTTACCAAAAGTGGTGGCAAATTTAGATGAAAGACAACGCTGTCTTCAAGAAGACCCATGTTGGCTTGGTGCCTGGGCTTCCTAATATTTGATCCCTGAGGCATAAGACTCCAGCATTCATAGGTGGTGGTCAAGGAGAACTTCAACTCAAGCTTGTGATGAGTCTCATTTAATTTTGGGCTAAGTGAGGAAGGCAGAAGGAACTGTGCAGTTTGTAGCCAATCCACCCCCCCCCCTTCTACAAGTAAGACAGGTACACAGTCATTGTGGATGACCACCAGGTGTTTTTAAAAGGCTTTGGCATTAAAATAAAACTAAACTCTATTTATCTATACCTATGAAAAGACAGATTATTTTAAGATTAGGTAGTGAAATTTAAGGCCCTGTAGAAGATCTTCCTAGTTAAAAATAAATAAAGATTTCTTAGCTAGAAAGTCTGGAAGAAATGTCCTCTAAGAAACTTTTTTTTTTTTAATCACTTGACTAGACCAAAACTTTTATTTATATATATATATAGTGTGTGTGTCTATAAATGTTTTGAGAATAAACCAATAAAAAGATTGTACATGTGAAATGAAAGTTATATCAGCAAAGATACAGGCCTGCCACGCTCTTTGTGTGAAGTCCCTGCAAGCATAAGTTACATTAGAAATTCAGGATAAAGCTTCAGATTTCAACAGGACACCAATTACAGTGTATGACTTATGAAGTACTTTTATTGTTTTCCTCTGAAATATTTTTTTGTGTGAGTTTAGTACACATGAAAGATACAAGAATGACAGCTCTGGAGAATGAAAGTTTCAGTTTATCCTTATAATGGGCAAAAAACAAGCAACAGGTATGAGTTTCCTCAGCACATTTTTAGAAGGAAACTTCTAAGGGTTGAAATGCAGTCATATATTTTGACCTTTATTAGATAATCTGAAGAAACCATGCAGGCTCTGTGAGTACAAATAATCACATTCTTTAAACGTATCCTGCATGCAAAACTAGTTAAATGTATTCACTATTGCTTTGGCTTATTTTAAAATAGGACACGATTAGCCCTGGTAGAATAATCACAAATAACAAAAAAGGATATTATCTGCTTTACTAATACACTACAACATTTCAGTTTTCATGCTCCATCAGCCTTTAACCTCTCTGTTTACATTGCTACAGAGATATTCATTAGTGCCAAAAGAGATTCTTTCCCCCACTCGCTAGATGTTTGCAGAAACATCCACCTCCACACCAACTCCAAAAGCATTGCATTGAAGTTGAAATACAGCCACTGGGCTGTAACAATGATACAACAAAGCAACAGGAACTCAGGAACTGAGCAGCAGTTGTGTTGTCAGTAAAAGTCCATGCCATGAGTTTAGAGCCTTTCTAGCTGTTTTGGTAACACAATGGCAGGAAGCCAGTTCATTAAGCAAGAGGTTTTTGTTTGTTTGTTTATTTGTTGCTGGTTTTTTTTTTTTTTTTTCTCCCTTCCTGATTTACATCAGCAGCAGGCAGAGAGTGCTGATGACCAGATCACACTCTGGTCTCAGTTCCATAACATATATGCACACATCTGGGAGCCTGGGAGCAATACAGGGG
>VXAA01000382.1:217707-228137 GCA_013399115.1 Anseranas semipalmata | reverse complement strand
AAAATTCTGCCAGTGACACCAGCCTCTGAGCCACATATTGATCAGCTGGGTCTACCTGTTTCTTCCAATATTAATCCCTGCTACAGTAAGGATAGAGGAAAATACTATCTTTGTCCCTGATCCTTTAACCAATCATCCCAAGGCCCTGAAGTCCCTGTATAATGGATAATAATCTGAGGGCCATACCCGGCTAGTGAGTTTTCTAGTAACATCTTTTACGCAGGCCCCAGGGAGGCAACAGACTTTCCTATGGGTTGGGTCTGGTTGGCATTTTGGGCCCTCTGTTCTCCTCAGAAGGCAGTCACCAATGACAATAACCCTTCTTTTGTTCATGATGGAGGTGGTTGTGATACAAGGCGTAGACTGACTTGCCTTAGGCAACCCCTCCAGCCTAGATAGACCTTCATCCACATTATTGTTTCACTGCCCATCCAAGTTCCAGAACCTCATACCTGCTGTATGCACCTGGGAAGGTGAGGTAGGTGGAGGGCATGAGGGGGGGGGGTACCTGCTGCCCCAGGTAGAAACCTGTTTCCATCCCCCTCTGTCTCTTAAGTCACCACCTCCTGCCTGGTGGTGAGATGGTAGGGGATCCTTCGTTTCTTGTGTTGTGGCTGGCTGACACATCTGTCTCAGGGAAAGTAAAGTATGATTCTACCAGTCAATCTTCTTCTCAGACTGTCTGATGCTCCTCAGCCTACCCACCTCCTCCTGAAGCTCTGTCACTGGGCTGAGCAGTTCTTCTACCTGGGAATACCTCGCACAGGTGTACTCACTGCTGCTATCAGATGCTGACTGAAAACTCAGGCACACCCAGCAGTTTGAGACTTGGATGGCTGCATGTGCCCTTGGGAGCTCTGTCTGGGTAGCTGTGTCAGTTCCTGTGGGTGCAGAAGTCACGGTAAATACACACGACATAGCTTTCTGCCAGGTGGACACCATGACTGGAACTCCTTGTAAGCAGGTTACAACTGCTGTTTGAAGTGGCGGAGTGACAGAGCCCACCCTGCATGCCCTCCTTGCGCAAACTCCTGTGCCATGCCCTGGTCACTTGCACTCCCTAGGGCTGCCTCATGTGGGTGTGGGGTGGATGCTGTTGCTCCTGGCCCTGCCAACACCTCAGCAGCTGCTCTTGTGAAAGCTGCTGGCTCCTGGCAGGTCTCTGTGCTCCCCTGGGGTTTCTGTGGCTCAGGGAACCCCCTTGTATGCCGTGATCCCAGCTCCGCTGTGGAACGCACCTGCACCAGAGCTGACGGCCTTGACAAGTGATGAGTGATATGGGTAAAGTCTTGGCTCATGTTACACTCCCTGAAGAGAAAACACAGCATAGCATTACAGTCAATAGTCCGGCTAAGGGAATATAATGGAAATTAAAGCATGAGCGATATCAAACTAAAAATCCAAGGAAGCACAGCTGTGGAATTTCTAGATCAAATAATTTTAGTATTCAGTTCTTTATAAAAGACTCGGAAGACCTTCGATGAGAGAAAAAAAAAAAAAAGGAAAAGGGAAAAGAAAGAATGTTTCTTTAAGATATTCAAAAGTAAGAAGTGACAATATTTCTTGGCTGACTTACACTTTAAGAGTGTATGCAAATACATGAACAGGACTTCTTTTTCTTCTTTTCTTATTAATGTTCTTCAGGGGGCACATATCCAGATATTTTAGTAAGAAAGGAGTCCATAGTATATAATTGTTGACATATTTATTACAGAATCTTTATAACTTTCTCTGACATGCTTGATTCTTGACCAAGCTTCTGGTCAGAGTGAGCACGCTAAATTACAAGAGATTTTGAACTGAGCTATGCATTCAGTGAGGAAACAATAATGAAAAGATGATCGAGAATCACAGTCTGCAAAACTGATTTTGTGAAGAAAGTTTTCAAAGTTACTGTTTTACAGGTATCACATTTTTCTTACTTATCAATTGCAATCAACTGTTCTCCATCTATGCAGAAGATAGAAATTGTGGGTTGTTGTGTATAAAGCTGATATTACAAACTGGTATATCATACATATATTGTCAATCTTTCGGCTATCCAGTCTTCCCAGAACTTGATATAGATACGTTCAGTAACACTGCAGACATGCCAGCTGTCACATATTACATATAAGACTCATAACACTGGCTCATAACTCACACTGCCGCTCACAACAAAGGATATACCTTACAAATTAATGCACTCCTACATCTTCTCTTCTGCTGGTAACTTGACTCATTTGGCAGTTATGGTTGCCTGGCTTGTCAGAGCGGACGGCAGCCACAGGGGTGGGCATCTACCAGAGCATAGCATCTACCAGAGCCCCAAGCTCAAAGGGGTCCTTCTTATTGGCAGGCATTGCAATATTAGCTTTGCATCCGCCTGCCCCTGCTCATGTGACATAGTGGCATCTAAAGTAAGAAGAAGCAGAAAATTGAGATATCTTCACGTAGAGTTAGAGGTAGTCTCTGCGGGGTTCTACAGCAATAAGAGGTATCTCTTCCAGGTGCTACAGAGATGGTTAGCAGAGGAGCATCATGCATAAGTGATCTTCTATTTTGCTCAGTTGGTGAGCCCAGTAAGAACCACTTATATTAAAAAGCATTTGCTGGACTGAATTCTTACTACCAGCCAAGAGTCAAAAGAGGAGTAAGAGCAGCTGAGCAGGTAAAGAGATCAACACAGATATGAATTTAAAAGCTGTGAGCTCTAATATAAGCCAAATCAATAGCAAGTAGGTCCATGCTTACTGTGCATGTGTTGAGTGGAGATTACAAGCTGGAGTGAGTACCAATTGCTGTACAGTGGTATAACATAACAGTAGAAATAATGCTCAACAGAAGTATGCACTTTCATTGTTTTGAACAATTACTTCAACGTGGTACCCCATTGCTCCATATTATCATCCATAACTTTACGCAAATATTCTACAGACCCTACATCATGCATTAGAAATAATGCTTTCACCAACAGTTAAAGCATACCTCTACTCCATGAAACATAAGACTTACACCTGATTGGAATGAACAAATTAAAACTCCAAAATTCTGAAGAAAGCTACTAATCAGACACACTGAGACACAGTGAACCATACAAATCTCTGACAATGAGAGGATAAGCTAACCATCAAGATCACACCTCCTCCTCTACAGAAGATAAGAGCTGTCCAGTGACATGTTCTAACTACATCAGTTCAGCAACTGAGTGCACTGAATGCTGAATGTAAGGGGTTACACTCACAAAAGCTTGCTGTTTGCTGTGACTTTGTAATAGATTTAGTAAAAAGCCTGTATCTTAGTGTTCTGTGGTCAGATTCTGCTCCTGTAATACAATGATGTTCATTGTAACAGTTGCTGTCAATGCAGTAAATTATAAAAACTATTAATTACATAAAAGACAATATAATTTTTTTCTGTTTGATTTTGGATATGATTCCAGTATGACTTTCCTCTTATGCTGGTTTTGCCATTTGTTGAGATAAACAGTGAGATTTTTTCCCTGTATAGCGCGTTTCTTCTTAATTGTCTCTATATACATACCTCAGATAGTTTTTCCAAGTGGACTGTTTTTGTGAAGATATATAGGTAGGGACTGATAGGTTGTTGCTTTGGGAATGGCTCAAAAGGGAAAGAAATAGCAGTTTGGGATGCCACAAAAACATGGATGAAGATCATATAGAGGGTAATTTTTTAACCTTCAGCCCAGAGGAAGGTATGTGGAAAATGAACTACAACAAAAACTGTGAGCAGATTTCTTACCGGAAAATTACAATCCGTGAACTTTTTTTTATAGCATAATATTAGTGTAACATTTTTCTCCTCTCACTCCTTTTCTCCTTATTCAGTTCTTATAACTTGCAGTGAGTTTAAAATTAGACTATCTTCTAAAGTCAGAGAAAGTGTCATTGCATTTGATCTACAAAGCATCCAGCATGCTTCAGAGTGCTATATAAATAACGTGGAGGTCTAATTCTGTGCTCATCTTCTCGAGAGGTGTCAGAAGGAGCAGGAGATGATTTTAAAGTTATTTTTATGCTGCTCAGATTTTGCTTTGACTTGAACCAGATGTCATGTTTTAACTATTTTTTTTTTTTTTTTTGATAAGTTGGATGTCTACAGGTTTGAAAGTTTACAGCGAATCTCCTTGCTATACTTTACATGAAGGAGTGCTATGGAAAGAACTGTGCAAGTACAGTGTAGTTTCTGCACTAGGTGAATCTTCTGCTAGGATGTTAAAACATCTGTACCCCGCTGGAGTGATTTAGATGGGGAAGACTACAAGAGGCCAGGTAGTCCTTCAAAGACCCAGAAGGGCAGCTGGCCCTGTTTACCAAGACAAATAGGTGCCAGAGACAGGAAACCACATGGGGGCCAGTTTTCCAGCTGGCAGATTTAAAAGGCTTCCAGCTCAGAAAGAGGATTCATGCAGCGAGTAGCTTATTAGCTAGAGGATGTTTCTCTTCAAAGAAGGACTGAAGTGACTAGCTGCTTGATTTGAAGGATGCTAGGAACTGTTTTATTTTTGTCTTCTCTATGGAGTGGATGGGATTGCTCTCCTAGTCTGATGGTTAATGAAAGTTATGTGTGAATTCTGTAGCTAAATTGCTCTGGTACTCATACCAGGTTTTGAACGGTGAACAAATACTGCACCACAAAGATTTGAATCAATAGATTTTAACTCAAAGGAGATTAGTCACAGAGGACAGTTTTCTTCCTGTTTTGCTACTCTTGCTGAGTTTTCTTTACAGTCAACAGAGAAATAAAGCCTCTTCCAGGCTCTGAATATCAAAGTAAGGCTGGTGTAGCCAACCACTGAAGGACTTTCTCTCTCTTCCTTCTGAAGGAGGTCATTAGATGACTTGTCACCTTCAGCAGAAATATGTCCTTTTGAATACATCTCTCTGTGTAAACTGCTCCAACACAAGTGATGTTAAATATTATATTAATATTAAAAGTGTCATTGAGGCAAAACTCAGTGTGCTAAGCTTAACCCTTCCAAACTGCAGTCTGTAAAATTCATAGAATATCTTCAATTCTGCCTAAACAAAAATAGAATTTAGACAAATCAACAACACACAGTGTAGGATTATGAATATAGGGCAGGGTAAGAAGGGGTATCTACAGTCTATTTTAATATTCCATATAATCCACATCAGAACTGTGGTTTTTGTGTTTTATTATTTTAGGGGAAATAGTATTAAAAACATTGGTTTTACTGCAGTGTCCCAGTGATAATAGAAAACACCAAAGTACTTATGTTTTAAAGGAAATACATTTTGTTAAATGTATTATTTCTCTGTTGGTTCAATCATCTGGATGGATTGAACTGTATAAGGTTGTTAATTCTGAAAATGAAAGATGAGGTGTGTTTCTTTCAGCTTGCAAACATTTGTTATGGGCCTTTGTAGAAAACATTTCAAAGGAGAAAATACATTATCCCCTCTTTTGTCTTATGTGGCAACTTGAATAAATCTGTTACTTTCCTTAGTAAAAAGATCCAGTAAAGTTTATACTAGAAATATGGCTATTTGCCATGCTGGATTGGATTTGTAGCTCATTACTCTATTGTGTTACCTCCAACAGCAGACAATACTTAAAGGTTATAACAAGTACAAAGAAAGAAAAAGGACCTGACAGTCCATGGAAATCAGCAAACATATTCTACATGATTTTATTCAATTTAACATTATTTCTTAAATTAGAACTCTACGCATACTCCATTCTACTAAACTTCTCCATCAAAGAACTGTATATGAATATATGAACTTCACTCTTTCTGCCCATTTCAATACGAATCTGCCAGCAACATCGGTTTCAATGTGAAGTTATGTCATTAGCATTGTCTTCTAGCATTTGAACCAAAGTTTTGACAGAGCAAATACAGTCTGAGAGCCATTTTGTTCTGACTGAACTGTTCACTTCTCATATACCATCTGACAGACAGCAAAACCCTTCTGTTCCCCAAATTTGCTTTGGCAATATGCCTTTTGATTTTCTTACTTCATAGTCACACATAGGTGCTGCTTCCTATTGGTGTGTATCTCTATTATCTCACATCTCTTTCTAATTTTCTCTGCAAATGATTCTGTCTTTTGATCTTTCCTCCCTATGATCTAATTCCTTATTTTCTCCATTATCTCTTCTCTCCACTGGGGTTTGGGGATTTTTTTTTCTTTTAGTCCTACCACTTCAGTCCAGGAACCATACTCTTGAACTGCTAGTTTTGTGGCAACTATTTCCTTTGCCATGCTTTCATGGTCAATATCTAGGTCCAAAAGTCTGTACTCTATATATTGTCCTGCAGCCTCGTATCCTGTATATCTTTAAATGTCAACGAGTTCCACAATCATTTTTAGCTTCACCTTTACATCCTGAATCTTTATATTGCTAAGCTTTGCTAGATGATACTAAAAATACAAGAAGCTTGTATGTTGTCTCTGAATAGGTACTCTCATATCATGCTGATTCTTTCCATCAATTTCTTTCTATTGCCTTTTCTCCTCCTTAGGTCACTGCCAGAAGTGTCTGTGGACATCATCACCTTCCCTTTCTAGCAGATATCTTTCAAGATGAAAGATACCAATTTGGAAAGCTACCCTCTGATGCCCTGTTTTAAGTACTCTTTTCACTGTTTCACATACCTACATAACCGCAGTGTTGTACTAAAACAGAAATTTTCTTCCTGACTGGGCTTGTAGTCATTTGATGGTCCAAATTCTGAGTCCCAATTTTTTTTATCTGAAAATTTTTGTTTATATTCATACTATTCATCAAGATGGCTACTAACAGTAGCCAGATATATAACAAACTTCCTTAATGGAGCTGTTCAAGGAATAAACAAGCATGTTTAGAGTGAATTTGGACATGAAAGGCACTCAGCAGTTGGTTTACTTTTTGGATTGAAATATTTATGTAATTTCAAAGTAACTTAAAAAAAAATCCCGAGTACTTCACTATTCTTCACCTAAAGAGTTCTTATCCATTAATTCTGATATCTAATTTTAATACATAACTTGAGGCCAATGGGGCACAGTAACTGGAAGAGGTTTCACAGACCACCTTGCAGGACTGTATTCTTATTTTTCTGTGTATCCTCAGTTAAAAACAAACAAACAAGAACAACAAAACTTAGATTAAACGTATTAGCAAAGCTTAGTTTAACTTCAGAGCTTTAACTATCATTTTTCACTTGGTTCTCCTTCAAACATGGCAGATCTCTCTAAAGTTATCTTTAAGAGTCCACCAATCATTTTTTATCCACAACGCTAATAGTCTGGTGGTGGGAAATGCTGGCGTTCTTTACTGTCTTACCTAAAACAATTCTGTTACTACTAACAGTGCTGATTAAAGTGTAAGCTTTGAAGAACAGTGTCATGGTTTAATCCCAGCAGGCAGCTCAGCACCACACAGCCGCTCACTCACTTCCCCTACAGTGGGATGGGGGAGAGAATCAGAAAGGTAAATGTGTGAGAACTCATGGGTTGAGATAAAGACAGTTTACTAGGTAAAGCAAAAGCTACATGTGCAAGCAAAGCAAAACAAAGAATTCAATTACTACTTCCCATCAGCAGGCAGGTGTTTTCCAGGAAAGCAGGGCTCATCATGCGTAAAGGTTTCTTGAGAAGCCAAATACCATCACTCTGAACACCACCCCCTTCCTCCTTCTTTATCTCAGCTTTTATTGTTGAGGATGACGTCATATGGTATGGGACATCCCTTTGGTCAGCCTGGGTCAGCTGTCCTGGCTGTGCCCCCTCCCAGCTCTTTGTGCACCCCCAGGTACCTCGCTGGCAGGGCAGCACGACAAGCAGAAAAGTCCTTGGCTCTGTGTAAGCACTGCCTGGCAGCAGCTAAAACATTGTTCTGTTATCACAACTATTTTCATCCTAAATCTGAAACACAGCATCATACAAGCCTCTACAAAGAAAATTAACACTACCCAAGCCAAAACCATGACAAAGAGTTTTTATACAAAGCTTCAGAAAGTGAAGTTCCATGCAAGTGAAACCATGGTACATATATACACGTACACATGTATTTTATATATAGTAGGAATGTAGTTATGAGGTATTATACTTTGCAACCACACTCAGAAGTATTGGAACTCAAGCATTACTTAGTTCAGGTAAGTTCTGTTTTTGAAAAACTAATTTTGAAGCAAGTATCCTGTATGTTAATAATGCAATAACTTCAGGTACAAGCAGTGGAGTGGGACTACTTCATTTTGTAGTTTGTTTTTACATTTTCATTCCTTCTTATTCTGATGTAAACAGAAACAGAAATCTGATTAACAGATTGTATATATAGGACTATATTTGACCTTTGCTCTAGTACCTGTGTAGTTCTATCAATTTCCGAAGCATTATACAAGGCTGTAATTCACCTCAGGATTCCATTCATACTTTCTCTACCCATCAGTGTAGGTCTTGCCTGTTAATTAGAAATAAGGTAGAAATGCTGGGATCTGAAGTCTTTTTGGCAATTACAAGAACTCATTATCAATAAATGTTCTTAGCAGAACCAGTTAGCAGCTTTCTGTAAGATGTGTAGTTGGAAATGATTCCTTCATACTAGAAGAATACATTAAGTGCATAGAAGATCTTGCTTCAGACAGGTCTTTTTCAGTGACACTGAATTCACATGAAGGGAGCTTTCATGCCTTTTGACATGAAAAACTGCAATAGTTTTACCTCCCCTCTCAAATGCACACTCTTATCTCATTTGCAATTACACTTGGCATGTTTGTTCTGTGGTACAAGAGTCTGTTAGCTCATGCTGAAGAGAAAGAGGACAGACATCACAGGAAAGATACAGATTTTGACACTAGAAAGAGACAAAGTAGTCTCTGACAGTACGCCAAAGATCAGTGATATTCCAGTGTTAGTAGTCATTTGACTTCTTAAATTGAGTTGTTAAAATGAGTTGTTAAATCTTCAAACATTCAAATTAAAAAAAAATAAAAAATAAATCCCCAAATTAGTTAAAATTATGAGAAATAACAGAGCTTTGTACTCAGACCCATCGTGCTACTTTTCACAGTGTTTAAGGTTTTTGTCTGTGCAATTCATCTGGCAGCATATCCTTTCCAACACTTTCATGTCTATTGTTCTGTTAAAAATTTGTTCAGGTACAAATTAAGAGCACATTCATACCAGCACAGAGCAAAGGTGAGGACAAGAAAACATAATATATAACCAATTTAAATGTCTTGACTACAACCAGGAGGTTTAGTACCTGTAGGAGCCTGACAACAGAGCTTTTGGGCATGGAAATAGAGCAAAGAACTGTATTTCTACTTTGCAGGTATGTTGGCAAGGAAAAAAAAAAAAAAAAGATTTAAAAAATTCTTGTCATTGTATCTACTTCAGCTGGAATGCCTCATCTAAATTTCATTAACTATCCTAGACAAAGTCATCCCAAAAAGTCAAAGCTCCAACCTTCTGCCTGATCTGGAGATAAAAAACTACCCACATTTTCACATGGTATTTGCTTAACATTTTTTAAATGTTCTTTCTTCCACTGAGAGAGAAGGTCAGAACTGAAATGTTGAGATTGGTTTGTTAAAGCTTTCTTGAAGGAAACCTTGGTCTTATGCAAGGTCAGAATCAGAATTTTCTTTGCAAAATCCTAGAAAAATCTAGGCAAAACCATGGGTTTTGAAGGGAGATGTATAAATGGTTTTATTGTTGGGGTACAACAAAAATTTAGTCCTGTCTGATTTCTAAAATGGTCTAATATTGTATTGGCCTAATATTAACTTTATAACTATCAAATTAAAAAAAAAAAATCCAGTGTCATAATTAAGGAAATTGCACTTTAGCCCAGCCAACCTCATTATATAAGCAAAGAGAGATTTGTAGGCAAAGTGACAACAGATTAGTCAGAATAATGAAAACAGAATACTAAAATCTCAAACTACATAATAGGTCTGTAAATACAACTGCAGAAAATGCCACTCACTTCTTTATCACAGACTTCACTATAGGACAAATCACATCTATTTCTAAAACTATAACATGCCTTGAAAAACCACCATATTTTCTTTACTATAAGAAAATAATTCTAAAGGATTAAGTGTGATTAAGAGCCATATCAGTAAATCTGACTCAATCTTCAGTCTAATAGCATATTTAAATTATTTACTGGGAGAAGCCCAGGAGAGAAAATTATGGAAAAAAAAAAAAAAAAGAGTTTTAACTTTTTAAACTTTGAAGTAGTAATTAAGAGTCAGTTTCCTATAGACACGGGTATCACAAACCTGATTCTCACAGTACATCTCAGTCATTTTAAGAATTTATTTGCTGCATCATCTCACAGAAGCCATGATCTTTTTGTCAGCATCTTGTTTTCATAACAGCGTGTTGTGGTTTAACCCAGCAGGCAGCTAAGTACCACACAGCCATTTGCTCACTCCTCCCTGCCCCACCCAGTGGGATGGGGGAGAGAAT
>VXAA01000382.1:158278-198999 GCA_013399115.1 Anseranas semipalmata | reverse complement strand
TTTTTTTTTTTTTCAGCTTTAGGCTATAAAACCAAGCAGAGACAAAGTAACGAAAGTCAAAGATGACTACTACAGATGATGAAAGGGCCCAAGTAACTCAAAGAAAGAGTGAAAACTTTAAACACAACAGCACATGATAAAACTTAAAAATACAATAAAATAAGTGATCTTTGGATCCCCAAGAAGTTTGATTTCCAGTGCAGCTGTGTCTTATGACTGACTGGCACAGACTAGTATCTAAGAAGATGGGAACTTTTCCCACTGCTGAAGAATTTATCCTCTGTATGGATTCTGTCATGCTGAAGAGGGTATGAAATCTGTTTGTGACCTTTCTATCAGTCAGTGCTGCTGTCCTCTATCCCTCCATTGAGTTTGACTGAAATTTGCAAAAGGGCAAGAGTTATTGTTGAATGTTAGGACACAGTAAAAGCAATGGTAGAAGGCAGAATCAGAACACAAAGATATTTTCATGTTTCTAAATGACAATGTTAACAGAAATCTATGGGGAAAAATTGTTGTTGTTGTTGCTGTTGTTGTTGTTTTGTTTTTTGTTTTTCCTAAACCAACAATATTAGAAACTCTGCTGTTTACTAGGGTCTTTGTTGTTGATTTAATTTGTGAAATGTGAGTGATGGAAAGCTGTATAAAAGGCTAAGAATCATCACATTTCTTTTTCTTCTTAAAAGCTGACATATTTCACAAGCAAATTTCCTTTACCAGAAACTGGTTTTCATTTCCCCCAACTACATTTACTGAAGTCTTTATTGTAATTTTTGAGTGTTTTTCTCATATAGCAAAATGACAGATTTGGAGATTACAATAAATTTTTATTGCTGTGATGACTGTGTATTTCAGCTATGTTAACTCCAGTAGTTTGAATAATTATTTAAGAACTGCTTACCTTGTTTAGTTATGATAAACATCAGTTCTTTGTTGAGTTTCTGCAATAGAGAAGAGGCTGGCAAGAAAAGTAAATTTTCAGATATATCATTATTGAAACTAACCATTGTTCATCTGAAAATAAGTATCCTTTTTCAGCAGCTGAGGATTATCTAAATGATCTTGCTGTTAATATTTATTGATTCAAATTGAACCCAATACTAGCAGCTGGACAGAAATTAAAGTTGGCTTCTCTGTGCAACAGCAAAATTCTCACCTATTTTATGCTTAAAGGATTGTAATTGTGACTTTGGAATTCTTCCAAAAGATAGTTAATTAGCATTTCTTCCATTTGCATAATATTGCTTTTGGTCATATTTCTTGCTTACAGTGCTCTGCTTTAACTGCAGAAGTCTGCTCTAAGAGAACATATTCAGCTTCTGCTTTTTAGCATGCGAGTTTTTGCCAACCATTTGCTTCAGCCATTTACTGCTAATTTCTTTTATATGGTGTGGCAAGTCACATGACTCACATGATCTTGTTTCTGCCTGGTAATGCAATGAGTTTTTCAAAACAGTGAGTGATTGATAGAGCAGGAGTTTCATAAGAAAATCTACCGTAATTTAAGAATTAATGAATATTTTCAGAATCACCTGGCTAGGTATCCAAAGAATTATAGACCATGCCTAAAAATTCTAGGATCCTAATACACTGCTAAGTTTGTTTCAATTCACATATACATATGTATACTATGATTAGTGTATTCATACATATTAAACCTAGGAAATTCAACAATTTATTTGTCAGTAAAAGATTACCCTGAAAAGATTCTTAAATATAGTGCTAGGCAAAATCCTTTATGCTTTGCCTAGAAACAAGATTCAGGAAACATATAGCTGAGATCCTCTTGTTTTCCTTCACAGGGGCGAGAAGGTGTTAAAGACTGCGTGTCATTCTTCTTTTTGTACTGCACTTGCAGTTCATTTATTTTCTCTTAACCATGAAAAGCAATTATGAGTTCCAAGTCTTAAAACTGTGCAGATCTGCAGTAATCACTGTCAGTGGGTCTAGGTTCTTTAGAAAGATCAGAGTGACAATATGTAATTTTCTGATTAAAAAAAAAAAATCATTTCTGCTTCCAATGAAAATAAACATTGTGCTAGTGCCAACTATATACTGAAATAATAATTCATAAAGGAAACATTTTTAAAACAGCTCAGAATCATGAAGAAAAACATCATTTTTCCTGAAAATTCAAAGCCAGTCATATACAAAGGAATGAGAAAGAATACTTTTAGCTTCATGTTTTTTTCACCTTGACATTGTGTATGTTAAAAAAAGATAGTGTCTTATGAAATATGGGCATGTTTTTCACCTTAAAAACATTCATTTTACTACAATGTACATTCAATAAATCTTTACAAATTGAAATTGGCCAAATGGACCACTAAGTCTTTCAAAAATAAAGTAAAACTCTTTGAAAATATGTTAATATTTTCTACTGCTGTTTTCAAACATTTAACAGGTTGATGCAAATAATAGCTTTAAGACATTTATATACATGGAAAGCTTTTTCAACAAAGATGAGTCAAGGTAACAATGCGTCTCTGTATGCAACTATGTAATTGTGCAAAATAAGAGCAAAGTTACTGGCCAATACTAAGATTATGATTTGCTAACATTTTGTGTTGGTTTTATACAGGGCCAAAAGATTATATCATAGTCAAGGAATATTGAACCCAATACCAAATTTTATTGATAAACTAAGGTTTTTTATGTAGGTATTCTTGAAGAATTAAGTCTGTCCATAAATATAACTGGATCCTGAGCACCTAGCCTGTAGAGAAGTGGAGGAAGATAAGTTTCCTTTAAAGATATGAGCCATTCCAATTTAGAATAATTTTTTCAAGGTTTATCTACTTTTTATTTCACGTATTTTTTTTTTTAAATATGAAGTTTGTAACGATTAATTTTAAAATCCAAGAAAATAAAGCTTATGGAGCTATAAATGTTACATATCTGAACATACAGATGCATTTCTATCTGTTTACTCCCTTACGTTCCCCCCTTTCTCATTTTGGAATACTATTGAACATTTACAATCAGGTTTGTCAGAGGAGTGCATCTAAAAAATATTACATTTCCATGGAAAACCTGTACAGGGCCACAGTCATTGGTCTGACATACCAACAGAGAGGTGGGGTGTTTTGTAAAGTTTACACAAAGGTCAGCCAGTCAATCAGCACTGCATATTAACTGATCAAATCAGTATGAGCACAACTGGCAATCCAAGAAAAGAGTACAGAACAAAGATTAAAACACTATGATGGGAGAATATAGGACACTTGACAGAGGAAAATGTAACATTGCAATTCAGTTATAAAATTCACAACCAAATGAAGTCATGCTTCATTAGTTCTTCTATTTAAAAAAATCTTGTTCGGTTTGTAAGACCTTTTATTTCCTGAAGTACAGGCAAGTTACACTTGAGAAGCTTTTCTGGCAATATCAGTAAATGCATTCAGAAAAAAAAAAAAAAAAAAAAAAGGTATCTCTGAATATGTATCATTTTGCTTATTCCTAAAACTGCAATAACTTGTTAAACTCTTGTTTGTGAATTAATATTTGGAAAAGAAATGTTTATATGAGACTTGTTTAACCTAGAATTTTATTCATACAAAGAGATAGAGAAGTATGAGGCAGCTAATACGCAGATATGTTAATTCAAAAGTGATTAGATGTGATAGATATTACTCTCCTGAATTACATTTCATGTGATAACCATTAATGAATTCCTTGCTTCCTCCTATCCCTTTCCCTTCATGTCCTCGTTAATACTGATGATGTAGGCAGGATACCTTGCCTCTTTGTCCTTCATATATTCTGCTGTAGTCACTAGGAATTATTGCATATTAATTTTTTAACCAAATTCATTCTGCATAGAAACCCCATCTGCCTCTGTGGCAGAAGATGTTGTATTCATACGACACCTGTGACAGCTAAGAGTATCTGAAGTTGGATGGACCTAATACAGCATATCCAATCTATGTACATAGACAGGTTTGAGTATCTGTCCTTAAACACAATATAGTCTGCATCTTCCTCTGGCACACCCTGCCAGAGGAATACAAAAGTAACTATGGATTTTCATTTGAAGTATGTGAATGCAACCTGCATAGATTCTGGCCAATCCTGAAATACTTTTCAAAAACAGCCAAAGAGCCCTCCTTGGAACTACTAAGTAGTCCAGTGAGTTAATAATTGGAAGGAATCAGGTTTGAGAGGAAGGATAATATGTTGATATAAGAAAGTTCAATGAGAATAGCTATGCCTTAAGGAAGATTTCATAGTGATTAATCACCATAAATTGTATTTAGTATGCTATCATCGGAAGAATATCCAGTAGAGGTGGAAATGCAGCTATCTGATGAATGTGATTTTTGTAAAGTCATTTTTATAATCAAGAGATTACTTGTTTTCCTATCAGTCATGCTCATGCTCAAGAAAGCAGAAGAGCAATACTATAAATTAAGATTTAAATATTGTTTGTCCAAAAAAAAAAAAAAAAAAACTGTTCTTTTTTTTTATAGTATTTGGAATATGACAAAAGCAAAACCAATTTGGGCATATTGACTACTTTCCATAGGAAAGTAGAATTGAGTTACTATATTGAAGAGAAATATCTTTTTCAAGACCAACTGATGGCTTTGTATAGTCATTCTACTGACCTTTTCTTAGGCTGGAAGGTCAGAAATTTCTGACTCCATATTCTATTTAGTAATTTAATGAATAGCATGAGAGATATAGATGGCCATTGAAAAGAGAAAATTTATTTCAGGCTTGATGATAGACAGCCTAGATTTAATCCCATAATAGGGCCACCCTGGGCATGGGGTTCCTAAATTTGAAGAAAAAAATCACTTCCAGATAAAGAAAACAATTATCTTTATTTCAAAAGGTTCTTATCTGTAGATATTAAGAGATCTGATGTGCTGAATCAACTGCTAGAATGTTAAACAGTTGCATCCTGAGTATTATTTTATAAAAGCAGCCTGATTTATAATCCCTTTTCAGGTAAACGTCAAGCTAGCACTGTGAATCTGGAAGAGGAGTTGACCTTTGGGCAGGAGAGATCTTTATCTGCCACTGTCTATTCTTCTGAATAACAACTTTGGCCCCCAAATTTTGTGTGATATGATTTAATATCAATTGATAAATCTTGTGATAAAACACATCCTGGACTTTAAGAAAACCATTCCTGACCTAACTGAAATCCAAGACAAAACAATTTTGACCCCAAGAAGGTGGAATCAATTCTTATGTGTGACATGAAATTGAGTTATGTGAGGATATTTACAAATGTGCTGACTAGTCAACCCCTCTTTACAAAAGCTGCAGACATAGGAACTTAATATGCCTAATCATTGTCATCTAAGGACATGTAAAATGCCCTAGAGCATCTGAAATATTTCCACAGGACAGGCAGAAGAAAGATGGGATCTACGGCAGGGCCAGGCCTTTATGGAAAGGCCCAGGCAGGCATACTGGATTGAGTCTACAACTCCATTTATTGTGATGGAATATGGCCCTGTAGGCGACCCAAATATAGATGATTCAGTCTGGGGCTGAATCCCACTCTGTACGTTTGCAACAGAATGGGATGCTCAGCCTCAAAAGAGATACCTAAGTGTTCCTGAGACAATTTAGCTTCTCTGGAGTTAACAAACAACAAAACACATACCAAACAGGTAAAAAACAACAAGATAACAGTAAACAGAGTGCAGTTTAATTGATTGTTCTGATTTCAATGTGACAAAGCCAGCACTGGATTTTCATTAAAATTCACTAAAGAATTGCAAAGGTTACAAACAGTTCAGAGCAATAATACGCTCTCATTACCAAATTCCTTTTATATGTTTAACCATATTCATTTAGCATTCAGTTAAAAAGAACAGCAGGGTTCTTTTGAACCTGTCACTAGTGATTTATTAAGTTCATTTGCTATTCATTTGTTTATAGATCAAATATGGGAAGAAAGACTCTACAGTATTGAACACATTTAACAAAAAACAAAAAAAAAAAAGAAGAAGAAGACTGGATATTTAACTTTACATCATGCTACATTAGATGTTTTTAGGAGGAAGACAATAATTAAATTTAAGCAACTGGTTTGATCAAGGATAAATGCTTTCTGCCTCTGAAATGCCTCTGAAATCAATATGCCTATTTAGAGCAAGATAATAGCCCCTGAAAAAACATAGCATCATCTTGCTGGCGGACTGAGGTTTTTCTGTGAGTGTGTGGTTTGCAATAGTGAAAAGTTGAAATCAGTGCACATGCTGAAATCATCCCTTGGCTAAAGAAGCATAAATCAGTGTATAAAAAGAGTCTCACAGCTTCTTCTTCCAAAGTACTTCTGTCTCTTACCAGAACTATTCATAACTTCAGAGCAGTAACTGCTAAACTACCATTTAAATATCAACAGCATAATTTATGAAAATTCATGAAAAGCTGTTCTTAATTTTACAAGGATTTGCATGTTAATGAAAAATACACTTCTGGAATAATTTAAAATTTTCACTACTATGAAAATATTTCCATTTGGAAATATATTTACAGCTTGAAAAAAAAAAAAAGTCTACATTTTTAATTGAAATGTCTGAAAATCTGGACATTCTATAAAGTTTTATTAAAAAAAAAAAATGTAAGAATTTTTTATTTCCTCATATGCTCACTTCCTCAGTGCTGCATCTGACAGTGACTCAGGCAGGGAAGATGAACTTGCAGCTACAAAGAATCAACCACTCCAGCAGAAGTTGACAGCGTAGACACACGATTACAAAAACATATCTCAGACTTTTCAGAAGGTTCAAACAACCATTTATTGATTAGATATTAGCACACTGTATTTCTTTTGCTCTTCACAGGTAAACCTTTCTTTGATTTGACCTTGGACGTGTTTTCTGGTTAAACTGGGACAGTAACAATAATGAGACGTCAGAACAGGTGTTGTCATTATGAGATTATTTTGCCTGTTTGAAGTATGTTTACAATTTCCCCATAATGTTTTCTCTGAGCCATTATGGAAATGCAATCTTCTCAGCAATGACCAAACAACACTTTAAAACAAATACCTTTAGTAAGCTAAATAGTTTTAACACATCACCTTTATTATTGTCCCATCTTTATTTCTGCATTCAATTGGAAAATAAGTAGGTATTCTGTTATGAATATATGGTATTATTGGACTAGAATAATAACAGGTCATTAAAAATACCTTTCATAATAGGCTGCATTAAAACTTGAGCATGTGTGAACCTAGTAAAAAAAAAAAAAAAAGAAAATCTGTTTTTATAAGTTCTGTGACTGTAACAACATTTTAACAGCAATTAAGAGTATTATCAATTTTCCATGACAGACAAAATTAACCCACAGTGGATGCCAAAGGCCTTGAAATTCACCTGCAAATAAAGTAATCAAAATATCAAACTTTCCAGAAAACAGTCCCTCTAAAGCTAGATTTTGTTCAGGCATAAACATGGCGGCTGTTCATGCTGTGTGTTTCACTTGACAATGGCTATGCATGGAGTATATATGCTATGAAGAAGAAAGGCAAGATATTAACTCTGAATTTATGTTGACTGCTTACACTGATGGCAATAGCAACTCATGCACTTGGGACTTATCTTGTCTTTCAGGGCTTAACTCTGCGATTAATTTTGTTTCTGGAGCTCAGAAGGCATATTCTTTCATCAGTGATATGTTTGCTAGTCCTGTGGCCTTCCATTATCCCCTTTGTCTCATTGGAGGCAAGACTTGACGGGGGGCAAAGACATGAATCACTTCCTGGCTAGCAAAAGTGGTCTTTGTATTATATTTAGTACACTCAAAACAGGACAATAAGTTCATGCTATCAAAGGCAGAATATCTTTGAACTAACTGGAAAACAAACAAACAAACAAAACAAAACAAAAAAAGCACTGCATTAAGTTCACAGTAGATACTGGTATATAGCTAGACTTTTCTCCTGCACCATGTAACATAACAGAGAAAGAACGAAATTACTTAAAGTCAGTCTCCAAGATAAATTCCAGATCACTTGTACACATGATTGCCTAGTGTCTCTTCATGACACTTTGGATGTGATTGCTAGCCCAGCAACACACATCTCCCGTACCCCTTCAGAAAGCTCTCTGTCCCATTATACTTATGCCAAGTTTTTTGTTTCTTAGTTTGTTTTGTCCCTCCAGCATCCTGACTGTGAGAAAAGAGAAAAAGGAAACATCAGTTCTGGCTTCCACAATTCTAGGCAGCAATTTTCAGCATCCCAAGCTTGGGGGCATTTTAAAGAATAACCTGAGTCACCATTTTGCTGACTCAAATACTCACACTTCAAGTCACATTTAGAACTATTCAGATATGTCCTTGTCTGAATGTATACTTATGGTTTTTATTTCTAGATTTCAGTGGGATTCATAGCTCACAGTACAGTCATATGTAGTGTAATTTTATTAGTGTCATATATTTTACAGACAGAGAAAAATGCTTCAAAGAGCAACTGCTAACAGCACAGAAGTATAAAAAAATACTTTATGTGCTCTTGCTGCTTGTCTCAGTTTGAATTGCACTGTGACAGAAAAGAACACTGTGATTAATTTGAAAAGAATTAGTCCTCCCGAGGAAATTACATTTTTACTCATCCAATGGCAAAATATACAAAACAAAGAATGTGAAAGTAAATACAAATGCAAAATGTATGGTCTTCAAGATATACAAAAATGCAGTTTGCAATGTTGTGAAAGCATAAAATATTTTTTTAAAAAAAAAGATCATAAGAACAAATACTTTCTTACTTCATGAAAAATGAACAAGGGTTGCATCATTTCTTAACAATACATTCAAAAAAGTCTCAAGTTATATGCAGAGTGGAGAATATGTTGTTATTACAGACATTATAAAATTCAGTCTTTAGAAATATGAACAACAATAGATTACAAACTCAAATCCAACAGGGAATAGTCACAAAAGCACCTAGACAAGATTAAGTAAAAACTTAAAATGTAAGAAATATGAAATTCACATCTGGTAACTGAATGAAATGTGAAGTATGGTTACAGCTTCTCAAACTGTCACATATAAAAGATGTACGGAACATAAAAGATTAGAAAATCTTTTGTTGTTTTTATAGATGCTGCTAAAGTCAGTCAAAAGCTGTGTCCACCAGCTTCTGATTAAGGAGGATTAAAAATTTCAGGGTAACAGCACTGGTCTTTACAAGACTTAGGCTTTATTTATTTATTTATTTATTTATTTTAATAGCTGATCTTATGCCAGCAGTGGAACAGTCATTTTAGTATTCAGGAAGTTTTGCTTGATTTCTCACAGTATTTATAGGAAAGTTCCTTTCACTTGAGTTAACAGTCTTGATTAATACTTCAACAGTTTCTGACCTCATAGTTATATATAATTATGTTTGAAATATGACTCAATTCTCATAATGATATATGTCATAGTGCACAATCTCCTTTCTGTATTTGCTAAATAGTCAATGCAATAGTTAGCAGCATTTGGGCTTGCATTAATTTGTCTTCTTCATTTCAGTAACTAAACGTTGATGATGGGGTAATGATAAGAGATATTTTGGCCATTATCTTCAAGACTGTATTTGGTTTCTAATAACTTGCTTCACTCAAGGAATTCTGTTTTCTTGACTGTTATTGTGTATTTTCAAATGTTGTGTCCATAATATTTAAATTATTAACTCAGAAATAGTTAAGAGAGTTAAAAATGGGAATCCAGAACTCTGCTCAGTTTCAAGCTTGCATTCATCCAGTAGGATTTAGCCTGAATAATTTAGCATTTGTTAATGATTTTTTATGAATAATTTTATGTTGTCCACACTCAACTTCATTGCATAGGTAGTCTAAGTCATTCACATTTGACACTGAAATGTAGAATAGGTTAGCTCCTGATCAAACATACCTGCAACAAAACATGTAATTAGGTTGTCAATAATTATGCATCCTCAATGTCCATTCTTACATTGTGCTGAGGTGCTCTTCATTGCCATTGTTGTGTGAACAAGTTTAGAAGTCTGTCAGTTCCTGGGTGAATTTACCTTTGTTTTTACTTTTAAAATGTTATGTTTTAGCCCATATTAAATTGTGTCTGGATGCCAAGCTATACTACATACCCAGCATATTAACCTTGTCTGAACTTTAAATAAAACCAAGAATAGATCCAAGGGCTTAAAAAAAAAAAAAAATAGCAATAATAATAATAACAATAGCAATAATAATAAATTATTTAGGTTCTGTCCTGGCTGAAAGCTTAATTGAGCTATACATTAAATAGTAATTTCTGTTCAAAATATTAACTAATTCATGCTGTCCTGAAAATTTCTAGCCCAGTCTAGATTAGGTCTAAAACCTCTCTCTTTCCTCACATCTCTGCACACAAACAAGGAATGAAATCCTGCCATTCTGTAGGAACAGAAGAAAAATATCTGATTCTTCTCACCTTCCTCCTTTCCTTTTTTTTTTTTTTTTAAATCTCAAGAAAGAAAATTTCAGAAACCCAGTAAAGAGAAACTTAATAGTAATGCCTTCTTAATTGGGAATAATCAAGATAGGGCAACATATGGACTAAAGTACATGAAAAAAAAAAGAACAATATTTCATTGTGTACCAGTAAAAATTGTAACAGTATTACAACTGTGTTGCCTGCTTTTAACTCGATGCCAGTAATGGCCAAGCACTCTCTCTGTTTAATGGACGTGTTATTTGCAATTCAAGCCTGTAGCTTTGAAACCTTAATTCCTTTTTCCAAAGCATTAACGAAGATAACAAGGACAGAAGTAGTACAGAATCCCTTTAACAAGATACATGGATATAGACGAGTAGGTGATCTATTCGCCTTACATGGAATCTAATCTGCTGATTTTCTTGAACTTGTTGAATTCCTATAGAAAATTTGGTCCAACCTGCCCATGCCCCTCCGAATTTCAGCCTTGTCCTCAAGCATATTAATCGCATCCATAGTTTGGTATCATCTGCAAACCTGATAAAAATTTGTTCTCTCTTCTTCTTTTGTATTTTGTCTTTGAAGATGAATAAACAGAATATGTCTGATGATAGAAAACTCAGGAGCTTTACCAATAAGCAGCCTCAGGTACAGTATGAATGAATGAATGATTAATGAATTATTACATTGCAATGATCCAGCCAGTTTATACCTGTGAAGTAGTCTACCCAAATGGACCATAATGCCCCAAATTAATTGCAAAGGTGCTGTGGGAGACAATATTGGAAATTTTCCTTAAGTCAGGGTAAAGCCAATGTTCTCCTTCATCCACTGATGCAGTCATCTCATCATAGAAGGTAATCCAGATCTCAAATATATCTCAAATTTATACTAGCTGTCCCTAGTCATTTTCTTCTCCTTCATGTTCCAGAAATGGAAAGACAATTCCTCAGTGAATTTTCAAGGGACCAAATTCAGGCTGACCAACCTGTATTTCCACAGATCATCTCTTTGCCCGCCCTGAAGACAGATGCAACACTGCCTTTTTTTAATCATTGGGAACCTCCCCCAGCCCTTCAAGGATATCCGCCAGCTATGATACGATATCAGCTATGATATCAGCCAGCTTTCTCAGCATTTTTGAATGCAGCCCACCTGGTCTCATGGGCTTGTATAGGTCAATATTTCTCATGAAATTCCCATGATCTTCCAGTACTGGCTTTCCTCCTTGAACCCTGTTTCTAAGCACAAAGTACTGGGAAATGTTGCAGGTGACAGCAGAGGCAAAAGTGGCAATAAAAACTTCAGCCTTATCTGTATTTTCTCTCACTAAGTCACCTACCCTACAGGATCCTCACTTTTTCCTTATTTATTTTTTTACTGTTAATATAGTAGCAGACACTCTTTTTATCCTTAACACCATTGGAAGTGTCAGATCCAGAACTTTACCTTTGCTAATACTGTCACAGAATGCCTGTACAATGCTTCTATTTTGCTCCTCTGTAGTCCATCCTGCTTCCACATCCTTTATACTGCCTCTTGGCATCAGACTTTGGTCACAAGTTCCCTGTTTAGCTATGCTTGTCTGCTGATAGTACTTGTTTTCCTGAGTACCAGGCTGGATTGTGTATATGCTTGGAGGAGATTGCTGTTAAAGATCTGTCTGTTGTATTGAGCTCCTTTGTCCCTTAGAGCTGCCTCCACATGACCCCACCTGTCAATTCCTTGAGAAAACTGAAGTCTGATGCTGTCCTGGCAAGTAGAAACTGCTCTCCAATTTACCCCACCATTCTGGCGATCTGTTAAATACTTACGTCAAAAATGTGTTGAAACCTCCTTGCAAAAGCATTCTTAATGTTTATTGTCTTTAAAGAAGTCTTGAGTCATGAGGCATTTTAACTATGAAATTTACTCTTCTAATCACCCAAGCTACTGATAGATGGATGTACAGGAAAGCGTATGCAACTGAGGCGAGTCTCCTCAGGCAACACAAGATAGTGTGGAGTTCATGACTGGCACAGCAAGATCCTCCTCCCAGCTCCAGAATGAAAGTCAAACTCCATTCATGGGTCATTTAATATCTGTGTGCAGAGATAAATATATTTTAAGCATCACTGAGCCAAAATCTTAAGTAACAAAATTTCCTTTCCATTTCAGACAGTCTAAATCTCTTGAAACTTGCATTATGGACATTTTATTCTGGTTAATAACTGCAGCTGCAGGTCACAAATGATTAAAATAAGCCTCAGTAACTTCCAGTTCATTAAGACAATCAAAATACCAGAAAAGTATTTGGCTTCTTCACAAGGCTTAGATGCTCTTTTTTTTTATTATTATTTTTTTAACTTTTACCCCAAGTTAGTATTAAGAAACTGAAACAACCCTGTTGATTGTTCATTACTGAGTTTTAAATAATAAAATATTCATATATGTTCTGATAGGTACATATACACACATGCACCAAACAAACATTTAGCTAGGTAGCCCTCTTTATAATTGGACAGCTTGTCCTTTGGAAGACAAGATTCCCTGTAATCTCTCATTTGAACTCATTAGCTTAAAGTCAGCTTTAGGTATTCTGATGATACTTGTGCTATCATCAGGTTCCTAAACTCAAGGAATATGCTATTGTAAAGGAAAGAAAAAGGGACATAGAAATACAAACCTAAAAAACAAAGAAGTATGCCTATATAATTACTATATTTAGACCATATAAATATTGTAGTGTTGGTTAATAAATTCTCAGAATATGTAACTGGCTAGAGTTCAAAAGGTAAGGGTTTGTAGAACCTGTTCATTTAGAGAAACTAAAACATCTTTTTTTCAAAAGTGTGCACTAAGCTTTGAAATAAATGTATCATGCAGGTAAGAATGGATCAATCCTTATGCCACAGTCATTTCCGCAAGCAGAAGGAAACTTGCTAGATTCTTTTCTAAACACTAAACACAATCTTGCTATCCCGTGATTACAAGCTTCTCCCTCTGTTACTCCCAACTTCTCTGTTTAAATAGCTTTCTCTTATAGGATACAGTCACATATCAAAACACCAACCAAACAGCCCAAAAAAAAAAAAAAAAAAGCTAATCATGAAAATTATCTCTTTAACCTCTATCTGCACATTCATGAAAATTTCATTTGAATGTAAATCATGTCATAAAGTTTTATTTTCAACATATATATTTAAAGAAATAAAGATTTTATATTAATTGAGGTCAATTACCTCAACGCTTCAGAAGAACTGAAATAAGAGTGGCTATTCTATAGCAGGATACCTTTGATGGTCTTTGTCAATCTGTATATTGGAATATGGTTGTTTATTTAAAAAAAAAAAAACGCATTGGAGTTTAACAAATGCCCAGGACAACTATAGCGTACTGTGGTAATTTCAAATAAACCTAGTGTTTAAATGGCTAATGGAAATGAGAAGATGTATTTTCAAATAATTATCTAATAGGAAAGAATAAACAATTAACCCTATAAGAAGTTATTCAATATTGAGAAGTAAGTCTCAGATTTATTGTCATATACTACATCATTTCATCTCTGCAGAAGAAGGTATCTCTTTTCAGCTTTTAAGTAATCTTACAGTGGTATAGGAAAAAAGCAATATGATTTTGTAAGCTGTATTTTGCTCTATTGCTTATTAAAGCTGAACAATATCCTTCATTAATAAGTTCGCAAGTTGTAAATGAAAGAACAAACTGTTCTCAAATATTCATTGTAATGTCAGAACTTGCAGCACTATGAAAATTAATGTGATAGAACTAGCAATATTTCCTTTTTATTTCTTATCAAAGGTGAGTTTTCAAATTTAGAAACAATCAGATTGCCATCAGATATCCCTGGTATACACAAACACAAGAAATCTGGTTTTTAGCTTTTGTATCACAGTGAAATATAGAATAATGATTTCCAGTTATATTTTTCACTAGTCTTTTGCAAGATCAGAAGTATTATTTAATGCATTATTCTTTGCGTTCTTATACCGAATATAAAAGATTCTTCAGCTGTCTCTTCTCGAGTAGTCTCTTCATTGAACATGAACATGGCCGTGTGAGTAGCTAGGTGCAGCCACATTATTGAAGCCTCATTCAGGTGTAACTAAAAGCTTCTTAGAGTTTTTCTAGTATGGGTTTCTGTTAAGAAAGCAAGGGGAACAACGTTTTATTTTCGTGTTTAACTTCCTCTTTTGTACTATAGATCTTACTGATTTTCTCACTACTTTATTTATCACCTCAAAAATTTTTCAGAAGCTTACAAGACAAGCAAGTCTCTCTCTCTCTCTCTCTCTCTCACTATAAAAGACTAAAAAAAACCTGTTTAACAGTGTGTTTCTGTACAACCAAGTATCTCTTTCCACCAGACAGGCTGTTCAGCTTTGAGTGAATTTATTAAGTTAAATGCAATTTCCAGCTCTAGTAACATTTATCAAAACAGGCACGTTTATCAAACCTGGATCTCCTAAGTAACTGGACAGCTGCACTGAGCACTTTGTCTGTCAGACCTGGATCTGGTGGTTGAGGAAAAGGCTAACAGGATTTTTTACCCTTCCACATGCACCACCATCTGCTGCTTCCCTGCTGCGGCACAGTGAACTCGCACATACTCCATACAGCGCACGGCCGCTAGCCAACTCCTTAGCATTGTATGCCATTGAAAAAGGAAGAGAGAAGATGTGGCACTATGCAGCACAATCTTCATCCCATTTGCAGCTCTGTCAGACAGTGGGATAGTTCAGCTCTTTCATTCTGCTGCATCCAGCCAGCCTTAGTACTGAACACCTGGCAATTGGAAGAGCTAACTACCTTTTTGTCCTCTGTCTGTTTTGCCATGTCATTCAAACACTCATTTTTAATACTGACTTTGTGCATTTTTTAAACAGTTATTTGAACTTTCAAATCTGTTTTCCTTTTTTTCCAAGAATTCCTTTACAACTCTAGATGAGAAATCAATTCTTCATCTTTTCTGTCTTTAACTTGTCCTTCAGGAGAATCAAAAAAAAAATGCTAATACCATTTAATAATAAATAAAAAAAGAACTAATAATATTTGCTTTTGAATTATAACCCAATATCTTCCAGTAACTTAAAATGTTTATCCAATACATATTTTCTTTAGTTGTATTATGGAGTGAGGTTTCAGATCTTCTTCTCTATCTCCTATCCAGTTAATTTAGAGCAACAGGCTTGGGTGTATATATTTGTGTCTCCTAAATAATCACAAAAATTCTCATCTTGTAAGCTCTGTTTCTCATGTGTATTTTCACTGGATTTGGCTACCTCTGCCCTTAATTCTCCTGGCAATGGTGGTGGGGATGGCAGTAGCTGGCACTCACACTTAGGCAGAAGGAAATTTCCACGTTACTGTGGAATACTTGCCACCAGTGGAACATGTCCTGCAGTCTGTGAAACCCTCTATTAGGGATCACCATCTGACAGAGGAGAAATAATTTGAAGGCAAAGTATATCATGGCTGGTAGGCTACTTAAACTTGTTTTTTCTAGTTTGATCAGAGGAATTCTATTCTTTTACTTTTTTTTTTTTTTTTTTTAAGTGGCTGGTGCTAATCTATTTATTTTAACTGTGAAAGAAAACATCTATTTTCATTTCTCTTCCCTTAAGTTTTACCATGCATTTATATAGGCTTCCAAACTTCTTCAATTTGATTTTCCAATCTGCCTATAAAAATAGGATAAGAAATATAAAAGTTTACTCAGCAGTGTTATTTTTTTGTGGAATTACTGGCTTATCTGACAAAAGATTCAAAACATTTCAAAAAAAAATCTAAATTTTCATGAAGAAAAAAATCTCTCCTTAATAGCTCTTCAGTTATGGATGACTCATTTTGCAGTAATTTTAATACACAGTGAGGTTTGACAAAAAAAAAAAAAAAAAAATTAATAAAGCACCCTGCAATGTCTCTCAAGCCCTTTCTTCTCTAAATGAAAATTGTTACCTCTAAACTGTCATTGAATAACGTGCTATGCTGCATGTCAGCTGGAGTAAAAGAGTTTGTTCTAACATCATCCAGTAGAAACTTTGGTCCATATGTTTTCATTTCTGCACACTAGGAATTAACTTTTGCACACAACAGTAAGCATGTGTAACAACCATTAATATCAGTTCTTATGTGACTGTAAAATATTGTAAATTGTATATGTACATATTTGTAAATTGCATTTGTAAATTGTTTTTACACTTGGAACTAGAGTAAAATGTCATGATATTTTACTATATGTAAAATATATATGGTAACATATTATAGGTTTAATACTCATGCTATGATACTATATACCAACCCACCACCACTGGAGAAATTTCTGACTTATTCTGACCTTGAGTTTAGATCACAGGAAAATTAGATCCAATGAAACAACTCTACATCTATTTTATCAATTTACTTGACAGAGGAAAAGGGATATTTACTAATGGAGTACTTCTGGGGTCAGACAATACCTTAATAAATCAGTTAAATCATTGCAAATTACTTTTTTCTTACAAGTTTTCTTCCCAAGATTTCTTTCAGATTTTCTAAAAAAGTCCTGTACCCATTACTCTTTTTTTTCCTACCAATTGTTGTCAGATTTGATTATTTATTAGTGCTACTGTTTTTTATCACAGACTGCTGTACAATGACAAGCATCAGTCTAGAGCACACAATTGAAAAGTTGGCTTCTGTAAGATAGAGAATGAAAGTTCATATTTTACTTTTTTTTTTTTTTAGAAACAAAGTGATAGGTGAAAGAAAAGAAAGGTTGTATTTTTTATTTTTATTTTTTATTTTTTTGTCAGCAAAATCTCTTCATGGTTTGAACTTTGTGTAGTCACCATGAATCTTAGCTTACTAAATTATTCTGTTTGTTATCTCTTTCTTCGGATAAAATAAGATTATAAAATCCTAAATTTGGTGCTCATGCTTTCCAATAGTTACGTAGAGGTTATTACATACAGTTAAGAACAACAAAAAAAACTAATTTTAATTTTCCTCCCAAATTATGAAGTGACCCCAAGGTTGTCCCTAACTAACTTCTTCCTTAGGGTATTCAGTGTCCATTTAAGTTACAATGTAACTTCTCTTTATCTGCTGTACAATCTGAAAACATAAATACTATCTTTCTCTTACAGAAAATAACCTGAATAAACTAATTGCCTACTGTAACCTAGAAACATAATCCATACCTTAATTTCTATGGTAGCATTTAGGATGCTAGTTTTCGTCTCACTGTACTACATCTCATGTTAAAAAACAAACAAACAAACAAAAAAAACTTGCAATCATCCATTAAAACAAAAGAACACAGCACTCACTCAAGGATTCTATTACATACAGAAGTAAGTTAAAAATACGTGAACGAAATTCTTCGACAGGACCTGGGACACTGCACAAACAAATTGCAAGTGGGGGTAATTTGGAATTTGTTGCATTTTTGACAGGGCTACTTACTTCCCCTGAGGCCTCCCCACCACCTCTGCCCCCTGCCCAGGACCCCATTTCAGCCCAGTCCAGAGCCAACAGTCCCTGGCAGAACAGAGCCTCCCCAGCTAGGTCCCATCCTACCACCCCCAGGACCTAGCCAAGGAGCCCTGTCCACGCCATGGACAGCCACACCCAACAAAAAAATTAACTGATTTTTTCAGGTATATCTTTAAATATCAAAGAGAAATAAAAATCTAATTAAAGATTTAACTTCCACATACTGACAGTATTCAGCATATATATTTCTTCCTGACACATCAATACAATTAAAATGGAGACTTCTGGAAGAAGCACAGCTCTGCTGCAAGAGCATGGGTGAGACCAAGGGTGGCAGGGGCAGTGTCCCCATCGACTAGGGTGCAGTCACGTAGCACACAGCAAAGCACAGCCAGGCACAGTGATCTTCTAGCAGCTCTGTGGTCACACTCAGAAGCCAAGTTCACCAGTCACATCCACATCAGCAGGTCCATGGCCATGCACATGCATAGCTATAGCATAGCTCACACTATCTAGGACTTGAGGCTGCTCCTGAGCAAAGCTGGGGAGCACCTGTCTCCTACAGTTCATTCTCACAACATCGTGATCCAAGGCCACACAGCTGCACCACTTGTTTATGACATGGTTGTTCTAAGCCTTTCTTCTTCAAAATCTCCGCCTTCTGTATGCAACAGAAGTAGAAGTCCACACTTATTGAGTATTTACAATACCATAAATCTTTATGTGTCCACTGATTGTCATAGGTTTCTCTAAATAGATTTGCTTCTGGGAGAGATAAAGCTTACTTTGGAACCAAGAGTATTCGCTAGGTTCCACACTACTGGCAAAGTTGTTTAAAGATCTAGAAATAAGATTACATTGCATATCTATCACCTGTTCTTACTTCACAGAGTACATTTGAGACATAAACTGAATAATGTATTAATGTATTGACATTTACATGACCAATGTCATAGAAAGAACGTCACACTACAATGCAACAACATTGCCTCATACTAAAGGAATTATATGTTTATTTTTCTCAGAAATATGCATGTTTACTTGTTCTCTATGGGTTTGTGTAACATTTAAAAAACACGGCAAAATTATGAAATAAACTCAGCTGATTCGTATGGTTTAAAAACACCCAGCAATAATCTTATCAAAGATTAATTCCATAAAATTTCTTGCATCAACATAGTGACTGGAGTTCTTGGAAACTTCATGAAACAGATGTGCACCAGATCTAGTCTTAAGTTACAGTCTTAAGATTCACACTTACTGCTGATATTAACAGGAGCAGTATATTCATTAAAGCTTTTACATAATTATTCTTAGGCTGGATGTAAACATCCTCCACCCAGCTGTGGCAAGAGATGAACAAGAATTTAGAGTAACAAATTGAGTGGAAAATAATATAGACCATATTTTAATGAGTTAATATGACATTTATACATATGAAATATGTAAATTATTATATATATAGTATTAGATATATATATAATATGTATATGAATTTCTCCGTGAATACTGTAGAAACTCCTAGGGAGATAAACTGAATTAAAAAAAAAAAAAAAAGGAAAAAACGATGTTAAAAGTAAAATAATTATAAGAAGAAAAAGCTTAATGTTCACTCCAGTCACTTAAAACAGAAGCATGAATAGGTAAACTTGGTGTGTATTAATAAAGCACTTCTTCACATAATAAATAACATTTATTTGCCTCATTGAGATGTCATGCCATTTTAAATGATCTAGTGCATCCTGCCTTACATTCAGTGTTTCTCTAGAAGGGTGCACCCATTCTGTAGACCCCAGCTCTGTGTGTTTATCTTCAAGTACCCTAGCATGTTAGAAATGGCATTAGACACCTGTGACTTATGTGGTAAACACAACAAAGCACTCTCAAAAAATGTATTGAAAGAAAACTAAAAATAATGAAAGAAAGTCCACTAAACTTCCTACTCAGTTTTCAGTTGAATTTCTTATTTTTAGATACAAGGTTATCATGCAGAATTGTAGTCAATTTTTAGTTGTATATAAGCGTTGTTTTGATTTTCCACCTTCCTTTGAAATACCTAGTTAATTTGTCTGCTCGTGTGATGGAACACACAGCTAGACAGAGCTCAGATCAGATCCAGTGCAAATATTTCTATATTCTGTTTCTGTTTTCTGTTTCCTCTCCTTGAGATGCATATTCTAATTCCTTGGGTTATGGTTACAAGCAAAAGATCTTATTTGCCATCAGTGTGGGAGACAACTGTAGTTCTTCATCTTCTGGGTGGCAGCAGAGAAGGTTGGAGAAAAATTCTATGTGTGGGCTTGGAATCTGATAGAGGCAGTACACCCCTCTGCTGAGTACCCAGCTGAAGAGTGACTTTAATCATATACAGTCTTATTTAAACTCAGCAAAATCTCTCAAAGACTCTTATGGAAGTCAGTAGCTAAAACAAGCTTGTCTCCAGTGGGAACAAAATGATGTACAGAATGAAAAGAAACATTTTGTTCAGCTTCTTTTTCTGTTACAATTGGTCATATGCTTTGAAATGATACACCATCTTAAACTGCTATATCTGTTGGGGAAACACAGGGGTAGATAAAGAATATAATCAATCATTTTAAAATACCATATTATACTGTTCATAGAATACCCTTTATGTTGAAATGCTGTCAATTTCAAGCACAAAATACCCTAGAATTTACATCAGAATGATGCTCTAAGATATTCTTTGGTCCACTGCCCTGCAATGTGAATAAATTGGTGCCTCTAAGCCTAAATCATGAGATGCCTTAAGATATTCTGCACCTTTGTTTCCGCCAGCAACCTAGGAAGTGATAATCCTATTGGACCTCATGTAGACCCCAGAGGTGTCTTTCAATGATTTTTGTGGTAAGCTATATTCAGATGCTGCTGAGTTTGTTTTCTAAGAGGAAGGGTCTCAGATACCAACTGACTGTTTTCATTTACAGAAAGTATTTGGTTAGGAACACGGCATCTCTACAGTATCTACTGTAATGATATAATGCATATAATTAGAATGTGAGTGGTTTTTTATGTGTAACTTGTTAGCTTCTTTCCATAAATATATTACATGAACAGTGGCAAGAGACTACCATGTGCACATTTAAAGATTAACATATTTTTATAATTCTCAGGTCTCCCCATTTTTTACTCCGTACCATTCCATGAAAGTATTCCTAAGAAAGAACAATATTTTCCATATTTCAGGACCATCCATGAGAACACTCTGTACTGTATTGAAGTACAAGAAATCATCAAACCCTTGCTTTCAGAGCACATCTTAATAGTAACACACGCACACACACACACACACAAAATCAAGTTATGCAGTGTCCTGTTTTTATATTGAGAGCTTGACAAAATCAGTTACTATTTATTTCAGTTCTGTTCTACTGGTTTCGATTTTACAATCTACATAGTGTGAGTTTACAGTCAGTGTAGTGATATTCTTGTTCTTGATCTCTCTTACCATTTAGAGACGTGTTCTGTATTTGGCTCTTCCAAACAGATTTGTAAAACTATCTGGATTCTGATGAAAGAAGCAGCAAGGTATTCCTTGGCTTTAGGTAAGTGTCTGTATAGATTTAGAAGTCTGTATGTTCATACAGTATAAAAACTGGTATAAAAGAGCAGATGGTGTCAAGCTAAACTATATTGAAATGTTTTAGAGTTTATTTCTGTGAGAACAACATTTAAATGTGTATATACTGACATGAAATATTTTAGTTATCAAGAGATTTGGAATATTTTAGCTATCATAGAGATGTTGACATCTATCTTAAGTTCCTATCAAACTGGAGAATTATTGTTGCATTATTTAACAACTAATCGATAACAGAAACTGAAGTTGCCACTGAAGAGTTACTAAATAGCTTTTATACAGTAGAATTGCATAGGTGGGTTTCACTGCAACATGTGCAGTGCCAGTAACTTAGTCTGAAGTAGCCTCTGAAGGTTTTCTTTAGAAGCCGTGGAGAGAAATGAACACTTACAGGCTGCAATGCATCTCATTATAGAACTGAAATTTGAAAGATGTCAGGTGAATTGCCCATCCATCTTTATATTTCTTCAGAGACTATAAAGGATGACTAGCTCAAATGTAGACAAGTACTGTAGGTCAGTATTCAATGAGAGAAATTGCGGTCATGCTGGTTTACTGCTTTGGGTCCCTTTGGGACAGCTACAGATATTGGCATGGAAAAATTAGGTGAAATGAACCCAGAACCCAACCCACATGTTTGATTTTCCATATGATTGCAGTCAGTTGAACTTACTAAGATTGCTCATATGCATAAAATTAGGAAGATTTTGAAGAAGTTTTTAGCCCAATAGAGTGCAACGTAGCATATGATTCTTATATAAGGAGGGAAAATACGAACTTTGTTGTATTGGGGTAAAAAGGGGAAGTTTATTCCTAGTTAATTTTCTAGTCATAAAAAGATAAAGATCAGCTGAATATTTTGTTCTGTAATGTTTTTATGCACTGCATCACAGGGAGCATGAGTTACATACTGTTGTGACACAAAGTTCAGTACCTTTTTGCACCTCTCCCTGTACAGGTCATCCATTCTTAACTCAGTGCTAATTCTGTCGTCTTCAAAAATATCAGATAAACTACATTTTCTGTCACATAGCATTAAGCTCATAGATTTTCAAATGCACGATGGGCTCTGAAATCTAAAGAAATTACACACATAGTGTAAAAAATCTGGTTTCCAGAATCTAAGATAGTGATGTGTGGTGGGATTTAGTTCAATATTCTGAAATCTAAACTTTCACGTATACTTTTGGTTGTCTACAGGTGAGGTAAGTGACATCAGAGTCTAGGGGCTTCCATTATAATCAGTGGAGTTACACTCAGTACTGTCATTGAAGTATAGAGAGATGCTCAGTTGACAGGTCACCAGATATTTTCTTTTGGACGAGGTAAATCTTCTCAGCTGACTTGATTGCATTGACTAAGGAGGTAATTTGGTTGCCTAAGATAAATGTCTACTGATATTTAAGGTGACATGACATGACCTTTAGCTGCCACATCAGAAAACCACAAGATTCCTATTAGTCTTGTCATACCTGCTAACTCCATGCAAATATCTCAGGGCATCACAAATGCCTCTAGTGGCCTGTATTCATGAAACCAGGAAAAGTTCTAGATCTCTACTGACCACAATGGGATTTTAAACACTACCTCATATAGTGACACCTACAACACAATTAAGTTGCCCAGATATAGGTATTTAACATTATCTAATACATCTTCAGATATCTGAGACATCTAACTATTGCTGGCAGATGACAAAAGACCTACAAAAGACCCAAACTCTTCTGTAGTGGTAGACAGAGGCCAGATAGGATGCACTGAAAATTCTCAGGTTGCATTAGATTCCTGTATCGAGGCAACTTAGTCATGTTCTTAGGTTTAGATGTCTTAAATTTGTATCTTACTGTACCTGTATCTCATCTGTCTTTGTGCAGGACTGTATTTCACCTGTAATGTCCAGTAAAATCAATCAGTCATTCATTTCAAGACAGAGATGATATAAGATGGCAAAAACTAAAACAGTATGGTTTCAGTTAGGAATCACACAGGTCTGGATAATATAGCAAGAGAAAAGAGTGAACACACTGCCCAAAAAGTTGTGACCAAGGATAAACTATTAGCGGAAAACAAAGCTTCAAATTTTGTAGATTCACCAAGCACAAAAAAGACCAATTAAATATATGGAGGCTGCAGTTGAGACCTTCTCCACCATTTTACTATATCCTTAGCTTAACTGTTATCAGCTGTCCTGCCAGTCTAAGTTTACATCAACAGTGATATGATTGCCGTGATGATTGGATAGGAAAAAAATATCCAGTCCAATGGTTTAATGAGGTATATAAGTGAGCAAACTAAAACATCTTATGATGGGGACATTGAAGAAGAAGGAATGGAAGAAGACTACAATAATCTGACACTGTCACTTACTCCATTCTATTACCACAGGCACCAGCTGAAACTGCAAAGATAGAAGCCAGGCCAGCTTTGTAATAATTATTTATTCATAATATTCCACTCCAGCACCTGTTTACAATAAACCACACTAACCCAGAACATCTGATTTGCTATAATATTTTCCTAAAAAACATCATCAACAACAACAACAAAACAGTGAATTGAGTCTTTTGAAAGCCAAGATAAAAGATTTGCGGGAGTACAGAAAAATGTTACATCTTGGAGTATTTGCACCTACAAGGTCACCCAACCGAAACTTCTCACAACAAACCAGGCTGAAGGTTTTGTTTTTACTGACTTGCAATTCAGAATTCTGAAGTGAAACAGAAAACATGATAGCATCTTAGATGTGTGTATATTTTGCAAGTAAGCTAATATGTAGGTAGCTGCATAGCTTTCCTTACTGCATGAAGTATATTCTAGGTGAGAGCTCAGCTGGTAAGATTCCCCCACACAATAAATTTCAATGATACCAGAAACTTCTTCACAGGAAAAATCACATTGGTTTCTCAGGGAGGAATCTTCAAGTTACAGTACAAATTGACTACTTGGTTACTCATACCCCCGAAAATTATAAAGTCAAACAAGAAATTGACATGGATGCAGAGCTAACAGTTGGTCGAGAAACAATATATTAGAAGACTAAAGTTAATTCTCTTTAGAAATCGAGCAGGGTAATATGAAGCTTTTGCAGAATGCATTAGAGGTAGATGAACTGTTCATAAATGCTTTTAAAGCAAAGGAGATTTTTTAAATAAAATAAGATGCATATGTTGTATAAAAACCATGCCAAATATTCTTGGTTATTCTGGCAACAAAGAGCTAGCCTTTATCCCTAGGGGTGAAAGTTATTGGCTCACAAAAAATCAAAGATACTGTTCCAAAAATCTTCAAGAATTTATAGAAGAGAGATGAGAGAATACAAACAAACAATAGCCAGATGCCAAGCCATATGCCAGACGTATTCCCTGGAAGATCTCAGTCCCATATACCCATAATAAGTAAAAAGTAGAACTGATTTAGAAGATATTGAAGTGACACTGTTAAATAAGAGGAAAAGATGGTCTTCAGTGATGCTCTGAATATCGATTAACGTTGAAGAAAAATGGTATTCATAGAAAATCATATTATTCCTAATATATTAATATTACTTTCCCAAGTGTACTCCCTACCGTACTGGTTAATTAATACATTTAAATTATGTCACCTCCTAATTAAAATACAATATCTTTTATTTGATGCTGACAACATGAAATTATTGATTTTATTCCAAATTGCAATTCAAAAACAGAATACTGTCCATTGTTTGGATGCTGCTGACAGTGAAGTTGATTTAACTGGCAATGACAACTATTCCGGATTTTTTTATAATCTCAAATTTTTTTAGGAAAAAAAAAATGTTATATAGCAAGATTTTTTTTAGGAGTATAAATTTGAATAGTATTATGACTATTATACATTTGTAACTTTATAGTAACCAGTTCAAACTTTGTTAGGCAAAATTCATGCTGACTTAAAATATTTAATTTGTATTTGTTGTTGCACCTATCAGTGGAGCACAACTCCTCTCAGGTTTAAATGCCTAAGCATTGCAGATCTAATCAAGGGAAGTAGAAATTTTTGTTAAATAGTCTACATCATGATTAGCAGTGCATTCACTAAAACTGTAGTTTGGGACAATTCAAAATAATTTGCACATGTGGATAAAATTCAGCAAACATTTTAGCTAAACAAAGATAACAATTTCTATGGTAAGTAAGTAGCTTTTTTTTTTTATCCTCAGTGCCACTGAAAGACACTTAATTGATAACATAATCATTAGGCCCAGCCAACATGGATTCAAGAAAGGAAAGTCCTGTCTCACTAATTTGATCTCCTTCTATGATAAGATCACCCACTTAGTGGATGAAGGGAAGGCAATGGGTGTATTGTTTTTTCTGGATTTTAGCAAGGTTTTTGATACTGTCCCTCACAGTATCCTTCTGGACAAATTGTCCAACTGTGATATAAACAGATTCACACTACACTGGGTGATGAACTGGCTCAATGGTAGAGCTCAAAGGGTTGTAATGAATGGGGCTACATATGGCTGGTGGCTGATCACTAGCAGTGTTCTTCAGGGCTCAATTCTAGGGCCAGTCCTGTTAAACATTTTTATCAATGATCTGGATGCAGGACTTGAATGCATCATTAGTAAATTTGCTGATGATACTAAACTGGGATGTGCTGTTGATTTCTTGAGATACGAGAAGCTTTGCAGAGGAATCTAGATTGGAGCATTGGGCAATCACCAGTGGCATGAAATTTAACAAGAATAAATGCCAGATTCTTCACTTGGGATGGAGTAATGCCAGGTGTAAGTACAGACCAGGAGATGAATGGCTGGAGATCAGCCCCGCAGAAAGGGATCTGAAGGTTCTGGCTGACAGCAGGCCCAATATGAGTCAGTCTTTTAAATTTTGGTCAGCCCCAAAGTAGTCTGACAGTTGGACTTAATGATCTTTGTAGGTCCCTTCCAACTGAAACTATTCTAATCTATTCTATTCTATTCTATTCTATTCTATTCTATTCTATTCTATTAACTGAGAAAAAAAGAAGAGATATTGTCCTTCACCACCCAGGTTACTGCATGAGCCACAATTATGCAACATGTAAGAGATCAAAAGTTAAAACTCGAATGGGATTAGGGGATATCTAATTATCTCGCTTCCCAAGAGAATTTCCTGTGCTCCAGGGTACGTAGAGATGGTTTTCTTTCCTATCACAGCTGTAGGCTTTGGTTTAAAATAATTAAATATTTTCTGTAAAAGGGATGGGAATCAAAATATGCCATTTATTAGTAGATTACCATAACTACATGGTTATGGGAGAATTAATTTTTTGTCTTTCTAGTCTGGAAAATATTAAAATATTCTGAAATATTTAGTATTTATTTAGTATTTATTTAGCAAGTAATTTTTTTCTAGTATTTATTTAGTAAACAGGTACTAAAGTATTTCAACAGCTCTGACTGGTAATTCGCATCCCAGAACAGTAGTTTTTGGTTTTATATTTCTGTGGCAAAAGACAATTCAATTCTACCTCTGCCCTAACTGAAGGAAAATAGGGGTTCATGACCCTGAATTTTTCTAAGAGCTTGCTTCAGTTCAGTTGTTCCCTGCAAGGAAAGCAGCTTTGTTTTTGATTTGAGGAAACCAGCAGGAAAAACAAACAAACAAACAAACAAAAACAGTTCTCCGTACCAGTTCATTTCAAACAGAAGAAAGGGAGAGGCATTTACAACCTGCCGTTAATATTAATTTCTGTAATAGGTATTAGTGTCGTGCAAATCTTACAGAACCTTTTACTAAATGCTTCACTGACAGATGAATGTGGAACTGTTGGATTGTTGGAATCCATGCTCAAAGCCTTAACGCAACCAAGCAAGTACGGTATCTTTAGACTGCAATTTCACATCAATATATTTATGAGTTCAAAACAAGAGCTTAAGATTTTATTTTTTTACTTTTTTATTTTTACTTATTTATTTATTTTTCAGGAGGCTGTGTTCTGGAAGATACAACCTAAAAAAGTCAAAGTTTCCAATAAGTGATGAGAAGTTTCTTTAACACTCATCTGTTTAAGCACCAGAAAATTCAGGACCGTTCTCAGGGGTTTTATTCATAGTACAGCTAGCAAACTGCTTATAAGAGATTAAGTTTTCAGCATTTATGAACTTACAGATGATATTACACTTGTCCAAAATATGTTACAAGGAACACAGAACTGGACAGCATCACCTGGGCCAGACAGTCTCCTGATCTTACATGAGGCTATAACTTTTTAATCCCCTGCATCACTTTACCACGATCCACTTAAAAATTGGCTAGTTTCCTCACTTTTCTGGTTGAAAGGCTGTTCCAAAACTTAGTGCTATGACAGCTGTTAGTCTTATTCTAAATATGCTTACTTTGCCACAGATAAAGAAGGAGCTATTACTAAAAAGATTTTGTGAACAACAAGCTAGCAACCCTCATTTGGCTGCTACTTTCCTTATTGGGTATGAAAACTCAGTTTGTCTCAACTTAGATGTTTATTTTATTATATCCCTTCAAAAGACCTAGAAAACCCGTGGATTTCTTTCTATGGACATTTGTAAGCAAAAAAAAAGATAAACTGGGAAAACCAAGCATTTTCATAAAACTTATCTGTGTGGCTTTTATTGTTTGTATTTTTTGTTATTTTTGATATTGTGTCTAATGTGATGCTATCTGTTTAAGAAAACAGATGACATTTTCATGCTAAGACACTGGAAAACATTTTAAATTAAAACTTTTGTGCTTTCTGGATAGGAGATTGTAAAGGTTCATTTCCTTTTTTTACTCTTGTATTTAGATCTTTGTCCTTGACAACAAAGTAAGTTTGTTCCTCAGTGCTTAAGAAAGCAAACACAGAAAAAGCTTAGTAGAATTTGAGTCCAATAGAAATGCTGGGCAGGAACAACTTATTGAACCAAGAAACAAATCCCTTAATATAAACTTGCTTTGAGTGAAAGACTGAGAAGAAGTATGCAACGATTTTTTTAAAATAAATTATGTAATTTTAAGTTCAATTTTGTTAAGGCAGCACAAATGGGAAATTCATATGACATGAAACTTTTGTTATCTTCTACTATGATACCAGTGAAAATGAGAAATTCACTAAGGCAAATGACAATATACTTCTCTACTGTTGGCTTTATCAGGCAAAGTGACCCTGTTACTGTGCTGTTCTTTGAGGTGAGTTGCTTTGGCAGATGGCAGCCCACAGAGACAGGGAAGATTACACCAGGGTAGACCACACCACAGGTTCCCAGGTCTGTCATACTCAGCTTTGGCTGATGAACCAGAAAAGTGTGCAGTGACAACACAGAAGGGAGGCTGTGATATTATTCCATCATTTACAATATTTTTTTCAGTTTTTAATATAAAACACTGTTGTAAATTTTTAAGTCATTGAGGACTAGAGATTGGGTTTGCTGCATTATGGACTTGAGAAATTACAGAAAAAAAAAAAAAGACAAAATAAAAATAGCTTTAGCTTCATTTTCAGAACAGCTAATCCATAGCTGGTGATATAACAAAAAACAGCCTACTCCTACATACTCATAAGACATGATACATTCTTCTTTTGCTATAGTGATATTATGATAAACTCATCCTATGTTCATTAGGGCTATAAAATATATATTATGTTGTTAATGCAGATGCTGCTTGACAAGCTGCAAAAGAAAAATATGACTTTTAATTTCTATAATAGCATCATGATATTGTTAGCATTGCTCTCCATTCGTTTCCCTATAAAACCCAGGATTGTATTTCTTCTTTTTGACTGACACTGTGCACTAAGCAGACATTTTCATTGTGCTAACTAAATGACACTCATTTCTTTCTCCTTAGAGGTTACCGTGTATTTATTTCAGCATTTCTTCTGTGTACAGATAGTCAGAATTTTTCTGATGAAACCACATGTAATCAGAAAATGCCAATACATTCAGAGAAATTTTAAGCACAAACGCTATCACTGAAGTCCATGGGAGTTAAGTAAATGCTTAACAGAAATAGTATTATCTGTATATATAAGTGCCCTGCCAAAACAGATCTTCTCATGCTTGTTTTTAAATTCCCATATTTATTACTTGAAAAATGCGGAGCACCATCATATTAGAAGTTCCAATTAAATACTCAGTCAAAGAAGTAATATAGTTTCTCTTAATTGTTTTCATTCTAATCAGCTGGGGATTTGTTTGTTTATTTTTCATACCTAGGTAGACTGCTGAATCTTTCAGGAGTTTGTGTATGTTATGCACACACACAAATATATACACATTTCTGTCTGTGTCTGTGTCTATGTATGTAATAGTTATTCTCTTTTGAGATTTATTAAATTCTATTAAATGCATTTGACACACCTCCTACAGTCCCCAAGTAAGAATATCATAATTATGCCTTTGAAAGCAGACTTATTCCTACACTTCTGTGTCATCTTTTCTTTCTGTTTGTATTGTATATAATTTATGTTCCTTTCTTTGTTTCCATAGGGCTGGGTTTTTTGTTTCCTGAAAAGTACTTCTTCAGTGTGTTACACTACACCTTCTGCCATTTACGGACTCCAAAGGTGCATATGAAGAGGGAAGAATTCATTGATAATCTAATTAACGTCTTCACAGAATCACAGAATGGCTAAGGTTGGAAAGGACCTCTGTAGGTCATCTGGTCCAACCCTCTGCTCAAGCAGGGACACTTAGAGCAGGTTGATCAGGACCATGCCCAGACAACCTTTGAAGATCTCCAAGGAGGCAGACTCCACAAACTCTCTGGATAATCTAATCAAAATTATTATTAGTCCAGTTAAATCAATGCTAATACTGATAGTCCAAACTATACATTTGTTACAGCTAATTTGCACTGGTAATAGAGTTAATTATTATACACAAACTCCCTGATATTCACCCCATTCCCTGATTTATTCTCACCCTTCCAGTGCGTTGAGAAAGCAAGATGCCAGTGTCCCAAGTCCAATGGAGTATGATGGTAATGATGGATTTTGCTTTCTCCTTGCTCTTGGGTACACCTGTGATTATTTTTGTATGCTTGCCCATACCAACAACTTACTTGCTTTCTCTTCACTTGTCTGCAATGATGCTATTTATTTATTATGTATTATATGCTGGATATTTCTTCTTTGCTCTCTTTGATATCCTAAGCTGGTTTTGCCCAGCTGCTTATTGACAATTAAGCATTGGTGATTAGCATTTACAGTCAAGGTTCCGGGCTTGCATTTTGAATGCCCCTGTGGTCACCCCATGGCTGCACTCCTCTACATTACAACCCTATTCTAGTGCCATAGATTGATCTTTCTGCACACCATAGCTACCAGCTATTTTTAGTCATTATTCACATAAACATATGCATACTTTAGTAACAGTAGGAATTGTCCTACATCATTGGAATAAGGTGAACTTAAACTAAACCATCTGATGAACATCTGGTCATTCTCCAGTGGACCAAGGCAAGTGTAGAGAAAGCCTAAAAAGTCCTGAGGCATTCTCTGTTAATACAAAGCCTGTGGCCTGTTACTAGCAATTTCAGGACCACATTTACTGGGTTATTGGGCTACAAATGCTTCTAGAACTTCGTGAGGTCATTACTGATTTCAAAATTTTTCTTTGGAGTTGAGGTGCCTTATGGGAATATGCTATGGCATTTAGTTCAATTAGTAGTCTCCTGTTTATATCAATTTTGATTTTAGGATACTGTAAAATAATTTTCTCTCCTTTTTCTTCCACTTTCTAGAACCATCATACATAGTAATTGGCCAAAGTCCCTGAGCAGCTAATGTAGTTTCCTATAAAACTCACATTTAATTTTTGTTTCTACTTGGATTTAATAGTAAACCCATTACCAGTTCTGAGGCACTTAAATATTATGCTGATCGCTGCCAATTATAGTCCTAGGGACATACTTACATAGCAGGTGGAAAGATGCCTGCGTTTATTTTGTCTACTATAGCCAAAAGCAAATTCAAGCTGACTCCTTAGGCTGTAAAAGCAATGCAAAGGTCTTATGTCCTCCTTGGACATGATTACATTGCTGAAAGTTTTAAATATCTCTCAGATAAAAGAGAAACCTGAAATAGGCCCAAGAGATGCATGGAATCAGAATAAGCCTAGTACAACACGTAACTATAAAATGCTTTGAGAAAAAATAAAGTATCATTGGAATCAAGAAGCACTATAATTTTGAAATATATTTCTGAAGAAATATAAGGTAAAATTGTATCTGTAAGAAAGTAAATAACAATTACAGGAAAGATTAAAAATAATAAAGAAAATGTTACTGGAAGCATGTTCTTTCATGAAAATGTAAATGTTGCAAGTCTTTTTATTACAGTTTGGCACATCAGAAATACCAGATTGTCTTATTTGGCATTTACTACTGTATCTACTTACATAATTTTATCTTTTGAATACACAAAAAATGTGACAGGAAGAGGAGAAAAGGATTGTTAAGATAGTCAAACATTGCTAATAGGATCAGAAGCATGTTCACATAAACAATGATGAAAAGATATACTGCCCTTTAAACAAAAAATTGCACAGTGATATGCAATTTTTGCCCATCGTGTGATCTTGAATTTATTGCTGTAAATGCAGTACTTAGTGAAGCCTGTGCATGTTAAATATGATTTCCAGTTAATTTTGGTGATGCTACCATTAACATGTAATGGATCAACAACTGGGGACCATGGCAGGCATTACACACCTTTGGGTGTACTAGACAATCAAAAAATAGCTAATATCGGAAAACATTTCCTTGGTAGATATGATGAAGACAAGTTTTCTCAGATAAGGAAATTTAATGCTGTTAAAATTCAAGGATAATACAAATGCTCCAGCAGAAGAGGGGGGAAAGAATAACACTGTAGAAGCTGTTGTTAAATATCTTTTGTCTGATTTTAAGGGAAACTCTTCAATTGCCAGTTTGAATAATCTAAATTCAGCAGACTGCAGTGCAAAGGAGAGAAATGCAGACAGGTAAGCAGAGGAGAAGAGGCTTTGGATGCCCTAAAAGACCTAATAAAACCCTGAGTAGTTATCAGATTAATAGTAATGCTCCAGAGGGTTATTGGGGAATTCTTTGGGTTTTTCTTTTTTATTTTGATCTATAAGTACATATTTTTCTCTACAAATAAAGAGTTTGCTTTTATGAATTTACTTATATGCAGACATTTTTTAACATTCTTGCCTTGAGAAAGAGAACTCAAAGTTATTCCACCAAAAATGTGGAATGATGGCAACACAAGTTCTGCAGCTCTCACTGGCACTTTTGAAAGTACAGTTCATGTTTTTGTGCTGTTGGACCACAGGATACCATTTCATAAAAGGACTGTTATGCAAAGAGTAAGATTTATTTTGGTTGATTTTAGAAGTCCAAAGCATAGGTGTCGAAATCTAAGCTAATTACTTCCAGCTTCTATTCTAATCAGTTGACAAAAGTAGACACCTCTAGAGAGTGATTCATCAACATTTGACATGCATCTCAGAAATGAAATAGATCACATCTGTAGGTGTTTCTTCCTCTCTACTTAATAGGAAGTGGGAATCTGGGGATTTTTAGTTGCCTAAAAATAGATAAATAAATGAATACTATCAAAAGATTCTTCTTTCTGAAAGGCCAAATTCTAGATCTGATTTGTCTCCCATTTCAGGTTCAGTTGCACACCTTCAGTGTTTATCACCAAACACAAGATGCTTCCCTGGCTCACTGTTAGTAACTAGTCTGTTTCCAGTTCCACACAAGAACATAAAAGCATTTTTATGATAATCTTTAGCTATACCAAAACTTAACATTGTTGCAGCCCTTTGTATGGGCTGGACTCCTTGTGAAATCTCTGGCCACAGCAATACAACTGAACATTCTTAGCCTCCAAAACATGGCAGCTACATCCAGCTTACTTATTGAAATGAAACCAGTCACAGCAAATCCCAAGTCACACCTGGAAATTGTGCGGATGAAGCAAGTTGTCCCCAGACAACTGGGCCAGGAAGATTTTTTTTTACAAGTCATCAAGAAGCCTGTCTCTTGCTTGGATCTCCAACATTGTAGCCTTGTCTCTGGTCCTGTCTCTGGCAACATCTCCTTTCTGCTCCTCTGTGGGGTCCCTAGATGGGCTCTGGACCTTGTACATCCATTGTTGTGGCTGATGATGAATCCCATTACTACGGCAGGGTTCAGACCGTGTGGGACTGTGCTTTTTGGTGAAAGCAGAGCCTGCACTGGGGTGACCCTTGGCTTCTGGTTTATCTCCATGGGCAGAGCAACCCAGCTCTTGCTGCTGCCAGATATTTGACATCTGTGTCAGCCTGGCTGCTGTGGAAATGGCATAAATAGATGAAATGGGAATAATCCTGCAGTGATGAACTGGTGTTTATAAGGAGCAAGCCTTCTTAGCAATAGAATCTAAGATTTATTACTTCTCTCCAGAGAGCAATTCATGTTTGCCTATAGTGATTTTCATGTTCTCTTTTCCCACGACAGGAGTAGAAGTCTCAAAGTGTACCAGTGATTTGATGAGTATGTAAGGTGGTCAGTTTATAAGAATACAGAACTGTTTTCCTTCTGCTTCGTGAATCCCTCTATAAATAACTGGACTGCTTTAGAGCAAACTTAAATGATAGAGGAACTTCTATATCCTTGAAGCCTGCTTATCTTTTCTGCAAAAATTGATTCCAAAGTAAAAATTTTTGCAGTTTTTCAGTCCCATACATTTTTATGATCACAGGATGATGCACTGTTTTAAGTTGGAAGAGTGTTGCTGTCAGCAGTGTCTCAAACATAACGACCACCTAACATTCAGAGTTCTATAGCTAATGCTGATGCTTACAGAGTAGGCTGTCCCAAGTGTTCAGTCTACATTCATCTCTTATGGTTAACAGCTTTCTTTTAGTCTGGCTTCTTCTCATCTTGTTTCAACAAGACATATATGTGAAAAGAGAACATGAACAGGATAACTTCCTCATTCCTTCAAAGAGATATTAATTCAGCCCAAAGACTGGAAGCAAAACAGATGTAAATTAAGCAAAAACAAAACAAACAAACAAACAAACAAAAAAAAAAACCCACCAACAACAACAACAACAAAAAGTCCTCCTACTTATTTCATGATAAAACTTTAACAGTTTGAGGCACTGTTACTGCCTTTCACACTGTTACTGCCAGCACATAGAATATTTCTAAAGATCATGTGAATCAAAACAGGGGGAGAAAGTGGATGTCTTTAACCCTAATCCATCAATCTGACAGCATTTAGCATGTCTGTCAATCACATTTATTCTGCAAAAGTAAGAATACAATGTTCGGGTTTGTGTTGGGGGGGGAGTAGTTCAAAGAGCAACTTGACAATCACTGGCACAGATTTCTCAGAGAAGCTGTGGATGCCCCAAGCTTGGAAGTGTTCAAGACCAGGTTGGATGAGGCTTTGAGCAATCTGATCTAGTGGAAGGTGTCCCTGCCCATGGCCGGGGAATTGGAATAAGATGATCTTTAAGGTCCCTTTCAACACAAATCTTTCTATGATTCTATGAATTATAGTGTATAGGAAACCTTGGCTTACCTGACCAATTAATATATATTTATATTTGTTTATGCCTTTGTTTTTAATAAGAGAGAGATTATTTGAATGTTATTATTTTATAACTTTTGTGATAGTTTCTTTTGTGTCAAATAAATATTTTAAAGGTTACCTTTCTAAAGGACAGTCACCAACCTACCTGAGTTATAAGACTGTATTTCCAATACTGACCATTGCATTCATATGAAATATCACCAAAAGACAAACTAATATAACACTAAGTATAAAGGGGCAATAGTTTTCTTTCTTCTAACGGAAGTTCAAGTTTCAAAGTTATCAATAGCTGTTTTTCCCAAATGTCTAGACTAATGTATTCTGAATCAGGTTAAAACAACCCATCTGTCAGTCATTCAGGAAACATGGTTACTAGCCTTCTGACTACCACAAGGGACTAAACAGCAGTCATTCTTCAAAGATCCTCCTCAACTGACTATAGAGAGAAACTACACATGCCTCAGCTAAGGGTTTACAGGTGAGATGTACGTGGCCCTCCTCAGTCTGGACAAGACGTGATAGCACAAAATAACTAGTTTATCTGGCAGTTCTTTATATCTTATTAAGACTTGTATTTTTCCAAGATTTTGGTGTTTGTGATCTGTTACATGCAATACCAAATGATAACGTCAGGTGCCTATGGTAGCTGACATTGTTATGACCTTTACCATAGTATTATCAGATGCCCTTAACATTGCTGATGACATTACTGACCTAGTCTAGTTAGTGGCAAAAATTTTATTCAAATTGTTCTATTGTTTTTTTTCTCCATATTCTTAAATGGTACTTTGGCTTTTCACCAAATTTCCCTGAGGTTCCACATCCTTCTGTATTTAATAATGTGTAATAGGTACTTTGTAAATATTTGCAAATTAGGTATCACAGTGTAAAACATCACTCATTGCTGACCTGAAATTGAAGCCGGTTGCAGTTTAAATTTTATCATTCAGAATGATTTGGTAAAAGGAGACAGAAAATACCAACAGGTATATATATCTGCCTCTTGGACATGATGCTTGTGTCTGACTTTTGCTGCCAGAGCTTGCCCTCAGAATGTGTCAAACATCCCATTCATATCATTAACCATGTTGATAGTGTTCAATATGCCAGGCTTTGAAGCTGTGAAAAAAAAGTCTGCAAATACCAGAGTTTGTGCTAAAAAGTAATGTAAACACTTACATATACAATTACTGATAGCTTGCTATGTGTGAGCATCTCAATTTAGAAGAAGACATGCTGAAAGTTTGCTTTCCACAAGGATTCTTTGGCTTGCAGTGCACGCCCTTTAGTATTTTGTTCTACTCAAAAAGTACTGTTTCAGTTTTAGGAGATACAAAAAAAACTTTTGTCCATATCCTTTGAAACTGAGCTTACTGGTCTGCAGTTGGGGGAGTTATACAATACTCCTGAATAATGAAGGCTGGATTTAAATTAATAGTTTATTTCTGATTGGTGAGTTTCAGTTTAGGTACTTCTTTTACTAGTATTTTAGTATTTTTAAAGTTTGTTTTATATGTGAGGCTGGTGCCATGGGACACTTTTCTAATTCTGACTGTGTCATTATTCAGATCAGAAGAAATAAAGGAAAAATGGGATTATGATTTTGCATTATCTTGAGGGAAGGTTTTGTGAAACCATCTTTGTTGTGAATGTGAGACATGCAAGATTGCAATAGAGACAGCATGAAAACTTTAAAAAACTCTTATCTAAAAGCACATCTTTTTTTTTTTTTTATGAAATGTTCCTTACCTAAATGAATTAGTATCTCTACATGATTCGATTTAGCTATTGGCTTGTGTTCTGGTTTCTGAGAAAAATGAGGGCTTTTTGTTTTCTGTTTTGTTTTCTATTGTATTTGAATGCAAACAAAGTACCATAGACTTGAGACTAATAGCAAATTATTTTTGCACTCATACTTGAAAGGCATGCTGATATTGTGAATATAATGTTATTAAGATTCATTATGAAATTACCATGACAATTAAAGTCAGCTGTGAAACACCAGTTCAGGAGTAACTCTCTCATTTTAAAATAATATCATTAGTTCTTGTCATGCAGAGAAATGTAATTAATGTAAATTTCATTTGCATATTCCCTGCTTCTTTTCTTTTCTTTCTTTAATCTTGTAATCACCTCAAGTAATTTTTCAAAAAGGTGACCTTAATAAGTGATTAACATTTTTCTTAAACTCAACCTAACAATTGTTAATTTATTATTATTAGTGCTACTGTAAACAAACAAAAACTCTGCTCTAAAAAAAAAAAATGCTCAGAAAGCAGAGAACCTGAAGATAACACTAAAATGTGAATTCTTTCATTTAGAAGGTTTGATATAATCATAAACACACTAAAACATACCTGTGCAAATATAACCACACGGTTCACACCTATTGTAATTCTCCTTAAATGGTTCTCATTGACCAACAATTATGGTCATGCTGCCTTAGATATTTTATCTAATCAGGCAGAAAACTCTGAGTCTGGAATTAATTATTTGTATTAGACATATGGGCTAATTTATCTTCCTTCTTCTGTATAAATTATTCACAATCATTTTTCTGAAGTATAGTTATTATTCAGGGACTATTTTGTGCAGATACTGGTGAATAGGATGTTCACAAAATTGTGATTGTAATTTATTGTTATTATATTTTAAAGATAAAGCCACTGTTCTAATTTTCATGGGTACAAAACTACAGAAAAAAAAATCTTCTTGTATCAGTGAGCGTGGAAGACTGAAGCAACTGAAGCAATTGGAACACACAAGAAATTCTCTGAAACACAAAGAATTTCCAGGGCCAGATAAGCCCAGAATTGACAGTATAAATATTTAAATTGCTGAATTCATTATTCATTTTATTTGAATATTCTGTGATTGCTGTAGAAAATTATTCTCATTCATACAGCTTCCTTTCAACAATTCATTTGACAGAATATTCACGAAAAGGCTAACATAAAGCAGTGAATACAAGTGAAAGGATTCATTGAAAAGTGAATATTCACAGGAAATTATTTGCCCGGCTGGCAGAAAGAACTATGTGGTAGCTAGAAGTAATTGCTGGATATCTGAAGTACGTGTTTCTGCCTAGACCCAAAAGCTTTATTGTATGAATGTGAATCATGGAGCTTGGGATATTTTAAATGAGCTTTTGATATTTCTTCAGTCATAGTTTGTGTGACTTGTAGATCCATTACTAAACTCAAAGAAAAAATTAATGTGTGATTCCAGTTCTGCTCTGATATACATAAATGTTGAATTTATAAATCTAGTAGGGTATGTTCACAACTAACTACTAATGCTGAAATCATTACTTAAACCAACAAGTATTATATTTCTATGACAATTGAGCTTTGAAGCCAAATGCTGCAGTCATAAATTTATATTACAGTCATAACATTTTTAACTTCTGCAACAGTATTAGAATATTTCTTAACACAATTTTTTGGACTTTTAACAAAGATATAAATGGAGAAAAAGCTTTGAATGGGTTGACTGGTAATACTTTACATGGAAAAGTAACACACAATTGTTTCCATGTTTTAGAATGAGACTTTTTTGAGCTTATGCTCAAAAATATATATATAATTAAAAATTTGAGTAACATACCTTGTTTAAATTTGTACTGAATTGCAGAAGACTCTCCCACAGTTTCTGATGGCTTACTGTAACTGATTATCACTAAATTATCTCCAACTAAAATAGCTAAAGATTTATCCACTGAACTCCAGAAGCCCGGTTCCTAGACAATTCTGCTACCACCTTCAGCATTTCCTGCATTCTCTGAATTTTGAAATCAGGACTCGATGTCTTTCTAGAAGATGCTCTTTAAACTAATGAGGATCCCGAGGGAGCAATTCTGGCATTAGGGTTTATGGCCTGTATTATTCAAGAAGTCATGTTCTAGAGAACCAAAATAGTTATATTTAGTCATAGACTTGATAAGAAAAATATTTAATTCTGAACTTAAAATAAGTTAACCTGAAATTCCTTCAGGATGTTGACGTGTTCAATTTTCAGTCCACCAAAAATATTTCAAAGTTATAACAAAAGGCATTGTTTAATAATAATAATTAACACCAGTACCTGGGGCTCTATATAACCACTTTCTTCTTCCTATTTAAATGTGGTCCTATATGCTTTGTATCAGATGTGATTGAAGGAAAAATGTGTGATAAGTAATAATAAAGTCTGTAGTAACTGGTTCTGTAATACACTCAGTGGCAGTATCTTGATCTGGCATCTCTCTGGGGAATAAAAAGGAAAGGTAATGTTCATGGTTGCCACCAGTTCTCTTATGTGTTTCTAGTCATGTATAACCATGAGAAAGAAAGCCATGAAAGTCAGATAGAGGTGGGGAGAAACAGGTAAACTAATGATTCTCTGACTTTTGCTTTTGTAATGAATTCTGTCTTACTGGCATAGACACAAAAACAAGGCAAGAAATCAGAGTTTGAAATGCTCGAGTAGTTCAGACTATTAAGAGGTTATCAGTTCTTCTCTTTGCTACTATTCTTATTTTGAAACCTTTTCTACAGAGGAATCTTAATTGTAACCCCAATGACATTGGTTAATTGACCATTATTTCCAATGTTTATATAATGACATAGCTGGATGTCATACACAAAGGCTACTACAGGCAGTAGGAGAAATAAAGTTCCTGGTAAGTCTGTTAGCAGAAAGAGATGGGTTATCTTAACCAAGGTGAGTGCTAGAAAGCTGTAAGCTACTGCATGTTCCCTAGCTTAATACTCTGGCTGGTGCAAAGCTGAAGTTGCTGCCTACTATGGAAATGTAGTTTCCCTTGAAATTTAAAAAGCTGTGACATACTGTTCTCCAAAATGAATTTAGTATAAGAAGCTGAGTGTGGTGTTTCTCATGGGGTGGTGTGACAGTGTGCTCGCCATACACACACACACCAACTTTTCACCTGACCCTTAACCCTGCTTAAGTGATAACCATCAGTGGCGGCTGTGATGGATGCATCTTGTCATGACAGCTGTACCAGGCTCAAGGTGGATTTGATTGAGACAGATAACAACACAATAGCCAAGGGCTAACTGAGCATGCACTCACCAAATATGGCTAGTATGCAAATATGACTATGAGTCAATCATCCTACTTCATAAACAGGACAGCCCAGAGCCCATTAAGCTCTCCTGCACATGAGTGCGTTGTGTGTTAGGATCTTCCCCTTGAGCAAGGACGCCTTTCAAGCTTATTCCTAGAGGCTGAGAGCTTCTTTACCTGTGACAGATATTCAGTAAGTGACTAACAGTAGACTTTGTAGTCTTAGCTAAGTGATATAAAGGATTGATTGTGCATATCACCATTTAGACATAAACCACTGACCAGGGGGTCCATTCTGAACCTCATGACTCAATGGGAGGGTCTCCCTTACAGTTTTGTCTGACCCTGTCCTCTGTGCAGCACATAATCAAGTGACCTTGTCATCTCGAATATTGTTAAGTCACTGTCTCATTTACGATTAAGCTTTGCTAGATCACCACATTATATTAATAAATACATTGCTACTTCTCTCTTACAAGTGAAGTGCATAATTCCATTCGCAACAGGTGGGGGGAATTTCCAGACAATTTCTAACTATGATTGTTGTGAAATTTTCAATTTCTTTGTGTGATTCCACATTGTGAAGCTGGGCTTTATAGTTCTAATGCCATGTTATAATCTCATTCCCCCCACCCCCCCA
>VXAA01000382.1:120756-150535 GCA_013399115.1 Anseranas semipalmata | reverse complement strand
TTTTTTTTTTTTTAATCAGAGATCTGGTCAGAAAGAAGGAGGGTTCCTAGTTCTGCTACACTGGTTTACCTAGAGAAAACAACTCTGTGATCTAAGAATATCCCTACACTGCCAGCTGCTGTTAAAGAGATCTCAAGAATCTGACCAACAGGTCTGCATAACTCACCTAGTACTGTTGACTACTGTCAACAGATTAATCTGTTTCTCTCTAATCTGTTTCTATATAGCTCAGGAGTGGTCTGGAATCAGCTTTTTTTTTTTTCCTATGGTAGAATGTAGTGTATCTATTCTATCATTTCACGAAACTTTGAAAATTATTAGATGTCAATAATACGGAAAGTATTTATGAACATAAGTTGCATTCAAGGAATATTTGACTGTTTAGGATGTTAATAAGATGAAAAATGGAACTAAAGTTCCAAAGACCAAGAGGTATAAGATGACAAAGAGCTTTGTGTTCCTTAACAGGATGATTTACTCAAACTGTTTTTCTACTGACACCACCTGATGAAACTGAACAGACACTGGAACAGGTTGCCTAGGGAAGTTGTGGATGCCCAGTCCCCGGAGATGTCCAAGGCCAGGCTGTATGGGGCCCATGGCAACCTGATCTAGTGGGTGGCATCCCTGTTGGTTTTGGTGTGATCATTTCAAGAAATCACATGTAGATGCACCTCAAAGAATTGAATGCCACTGTGTTCTACCACATCCTAACAGAGGTATAATGATTTATAATATTTTTCACCCCTGTGTATTCATAAAGGTCAACTACAGGGGGCTTGTGGCCTCCTTTCTGTTCTTGAAATTGTGCTGGGGAACTATTACCAATAAAATGTTCCTTTAGAAAACAGATATGACATTCCCTAAGCCAGGAGTATAGTTAGGAAAGAGAACACATAGTTTTCCTGAAACTAAGAGTGAAAGGCAGAAGTTTTCTTGTAGTTTCACTTTCTCAATACACATGTCCGTTACCTTACTAGTCTTGCCAGGAATGAAAACTGTGCATCAGAGCTCATTATTTTCTTTGATGTACCCAAGCAGATCATTTGTCTTACCTTTTAGTTTTGGTGTAAGGTTCTCTGAGTATTTAAATTAACTTTTTCTGTCTGCAGCCACATATTGTACATTTTCTTTTTTTCTGATAATGCAGCTTTCTTTTATCACAACACCAGAGATGAAGAGAAACTTAATACATGTATCCATGGGACTATAAAATCTGATTGCTTGTGATTGCAGGGGAAATGGACTTGATGAGTCTGACAGCACCTGGCAGCATTATGTTCTGTGTTTCTGCTTCCTCACCTCAATGACATATGCACTGTTTGAATGCCTATAACATAGTTTTCTTCCTCAAGTCATGGGCAGCCTTATACAGCAGAGGACAACACTCTCAGCCATATAAGGTTCTGGTATATCTTATTTATCTACCAAGCTCACAATTTTATTCTATGTTATTTGGAGTTAAAATACAACTTATGTGTTGTAGGTAGAACATACACATTTGAAATATGTGTAGGTAAAATACACACACTGTGGGTAAATTTTCGTATGACCACCTTTCCTGTATCCTGTTTGCTCCAATATCAGTATTGAACATCTGAATATGCTTTTATCTAACGCTCTGGAAAATTATGAGATGATATATTATTTTGAATTCTTTATTAGTAATAATGGTTATGAAAAAAAAAAATTGAATCTAAGTGTGTATGTTCATTTTAAATACACAGCATATATAAGTTTTCCCCCTGTGTTTAACTGACTCTTGACCCGTTCAAGATAATAGATTTAGGGTTTTTTGGAGTTATCTTATATAACTTAAGTCATGTAATCAGGCATCTAGTCTAAGCTAGTCTAAAAGACTCAATTGACAACAGCTTGACATCAGGACACAGGAAGAAGATAAAAGAATAGAATAGAATAGAATAGAATAGAATAGAATATCCCAAGTTGGAAGGGATCCACAACAATCATTGAGTACAATTCCTGGCTCCATACACAACCACTCAAAAAATCAAACCATATATCTGAAAGAGTTGTCCAAACACTTCTTGAACTACAGCAAGTTCAGTGCCATGACCACTTGCCTTGTGATCCTGTTCCAGTGCCCAACCACCCTCTCAGGGAAGAACCTCCTCCTAATGTCCAACCTGAACCTCTTCTGTCACAGCTTCATGCCATTGCCTCAGGTCCTATTGGTGGTCACCAGAGAGCAGAGATCAGCGCCTGCCCCTCTGCTCCCCTTGTGAGGAAGCTCTAGGCTGCCATGTGGTCACCTGTCAGTCTCCTCTAGGCTGAACAATCCAAGTGAGCTCAGCTGATCCTCATAAGACTTGCCCTCTAGACCCTTCACTATCTTTGTTGTCCTCCTTTGGACACACACTAATAGTTTTATATCCTTCTTACGATTAATGTGATTAATTGTTAATTAATCTATTTATTTATCAGTTTGCATAATGCATAATGTATACACCAAATAACAAACATACAATATGTTATGTTTTATATATAATTTACCTTACAATGTGTACATATAGTTGTATGTAGCTGTTTGGATATAAGGAAATACAGACAGGAAGAAACAGAATGCCCTGTAGAACACCCTCACAATAACTATCTATCTGCAGAGGAGACAGTTTGCCTCCTTGAGGGGACTGCCTCACTGGCCACTGTCTCATTGACTGTAGAGGAAGCATATATGTCTAACTTGTACATAACTTAAATAAGGCAAGATGAATCCCAACATTAGTTTTCTGCTTATTCACATGCAGCATTTGTTTCCTAGGAGGGCTGTCTTACGAGTCGAAATTCATACTTCCGATGCAAGTGATCATTTGCTTTACCCCTAACCTGGTGCCAACATAGAGGCACAATTGATTATCTCAGTGTGAAATATAACATCTGATGGATATACAAACCTGTCCTTTCTTTAAATGACACATTTCTAGTTTGCAAGCTACATCTCAGAAGCAAACATGGCAGATGGTAATAAAAGTAAGTAGCCACTCTGAACCTGGAGTTTCATTATTTTTAAACCAATATAGCAATGCCCTACTGAGGAGTTGTTTTCAAGCAGCTCTTGTAATACAAGAGAAAAACAATTTTTTAAGACAGAAGAATAGGATTCTTTCTTAGCTAAGAACTTTGCCTTTTTTACTGAGTTTTTTTTTTAGTTTTCATTCTGAAGAAGCCAGTTCCTCAGGTGAGGAATACTGTCTGTCAACAGTTACGGTGATCTGAATTGTCTGATGATCTTTCTGGATGTCAGTAAGTGCCGAATGTCTCAGGAGGGGTTTTCTGTCATGATAAACAGGTAGCTCTTTGGCCCAGAAGATTATTGCCAAAATTAAAAAAATTTCATGGACAGCTGCAATTGACTTCAGCAAGTTATGGCTTTTCTTGCATAGAGAACATTCTCCTCGAAGAAACAGTGGGTGGGTAACAAGCATCAAGCCAGGATGTGGAAGAGAAGTAGTGTGAATAGTAGTCTGACAGAGTATAATATTATATATCATAAGTCACACCTAGAGCTGTTACAGTCACAGGTTGTCTTAGAATTTTTGCTGTCTGGGTTTCATAATTAAGAGACATTGATTCTTCACATAAGGCTTTGTCTTCCCTAAGACTACTTTAAATGAGAAAACGAGGTAGTCTCAATGGAAAGGAGATAATCAAAAACTAATGACACATTTGATCAAACATGATGTCTCATTTTCTATGAATGGATATAGTGACAGGTCCAGGGAGTCAGTGATACCATGAGAAAGATTAATTCTGTAGCTTCCAATAACTTCTGAAAAATAAACATTCCTAAATATAGAAACATGGACATCAAAGAAGAATTGTTCGTGCTTTCAAATGTGAAAAAAGAAAAGAAAAGAAAAGAAAAGAAAAGAAAAGAAAAGAAAAGAAAAGAAAAGAAAAGAAAAGAAAAGAAAAGAAAAGAAAAGAAAAGAAAAGAAAAGAAAAGAAAAGAAAAGAAAAGAAAAGAAAAGAAAAGAAAAGAAAAAATAGACATCTGAGTACCAGAAAAAAATATATATATAAGATAGATTCAGTGTACGTAGCCACTTCCATGTTTAATATACATGTGCTTTCAGATAGGTGCAAAATCTATTTTTTAATAAAGATTTTCCTAATTACATTAATTGAGAGTTTTAAAGCTATTGTAATAACAATCTACAAGTCAAGCTCTATCTGAAATATTGTCGTGGTAGCCACCTGTAGCTTGATATAAGGCTCTTTAATATAAGACTAGTTGTAGTATCTTCTAATAATCTGAACTTCAACAAATATTCTCACACAAATTGTTTTGTCATTGAAAAACTTCAAACTGATGAATCCAGTAAGAACTAGAACAAATAAAATCATAGAATCATTTAGGTTGGAAAAGAATTCTAAGATCATCAAGTCCAACCATTAACCTAGCACTGCCAAGTCTACCACTAAACCATATCACTAAGCTCTACATCTAAAAGTCTTTTGAATACCTCCAGGGATGGTGACTCAACCACTTCCTTGGGCAGCCTGTTCCAATGCCTCACAACCCTTTCAGTGAAGAAATTTTTCCTAATATCTGACCTAAACTTCCCCTGGCACAACTTGAGGCCATTTCCTCTTGTCTTATCACTTGTTGCTTGGGAGAAGAGACCGACGCCCACTCCACTACAACCTCCTTTGAGGTGGTGATAGAGAGCAAAAGGGAGGAGATCCTCCTTTTCTGTAGGCTAAATAACCCCAATTCCCTCAGCCGCTCCTCATAAGACTTGTTCTCCAGACCCCTCACCAGCTTCACTGCCCTTCTTTGGACACGCTCCAGCACCTCCATGTCCTTCTTGTAGTGAGGGGCTCAAAACAGAACACAGTACTCGAGGTGCGGCCTCACCAGAGCCGAGTACAGGGGGACAATCACTTCCCTAGTCCTGCTGGCCACACTGTTCCTGATACAAGCCAGGATGCTGTTGGCCTTCTTGGCCACCTGAGCACACTGTTGGCTCATATTCAGCTGACTATCCACCAATACTCCCAGGTCCTTCTCTGCCAGGCAGCTTTCCAGCCACTCATCTCCCAGCCTGTAGCGCTTCTTGGGGTTGTTGTGCCCCAAGTGCAGAACCCGGCATTTGGCCCTGTTGAACGTCATACAGTTGGCCTTGGCCCAGACAGCCAGACTATCCAGATCCCTCTGTAGAGCCTTCCTACCCTTGAGCAGATCAACACTGCTGCCCAACTTGGTGTCACCTGCAAACTTACTGAGTACTGTGTACTCGATCCCCTCATCCAGATCATTGATAAAGATACTGAAGAGAACTGGCCCCAGTACTGAGCCCTGGGGGACACCACTTGTGAATTCCCCACAAAACATTCTCCCTTATGTATGATGAAAAAATAATTATACAAATTTGAACATATGAATTCTCAGTTGGCAACAGAAAGACAGTCAGTAACTAAGCTCTGTTGAGTACTTCCTCAAGACAGTGCACAGAAATATACAGCAGCAAAGTACCAAAGCGCTAGATCATTTATTTTGCTTATCCAGTGACTGTTTGAATTGCTGCAACCAGGAGACTGGGATGGGGCTGAAGTTGTGTTGTAAGAGTGTCCATCTCAGGAACAGTAACAGAATATGTCCCTACAGTCCTGCCCTCATAGTTGCATCACCAAAAAGCCTTGATCTCTGAAGGGATCTTGCAGTTCTTCCCCCATTTCATGCTTCTTCCCTTCTGCTTTACTGCTTTCTCCCCTGGAAGGAGGAATACAGTTCCCGTGGGTGACTCTGGGTCACAGGATGACCTGGAGAAGACGAGGGGCAAAGGCATGCAAGACAGTTGCCAGAAACCACTGTCTTTTCCCTGGTCTCCAAATGCTCTGACCACAAGCCAGCAGAGGAAACCCTGAATGGATTTCAGTCTCCAGACTGGAGAAGCATTTGAGTTCAAAACTCATCTTCTAGACTGATGCACCAATCATGAGCCTGTATTCAGAAAGGAGTAACAGCAAAACCATTTCTTTTTTCTTCCTATATGCAGTGGGTCACTCATCACCCCTAAAGAGGCTGACTCCTTGCTGTTGTTTTTCTAACGTGTAGTCCTCCAATAAGGCATCTAAGTGCCAGAGAAGGATGTTACTGCTCTCTGTCACCCTTTCTCAAAGTACATCTCAGAAGATGTGTTTTTTTTCTGGGTGGTTCTTCAGAGGTACTGGTCTGTCTGCATTGCCTGCAGTCAGTTGTATTTAAAATATTCCTATGTTTTCAGCCTTTAGCGAGTTTTTCTTCAAAGGTTTTTGTTTTGGTTTGGTTTGTTTGCTGGCCATATAGTAGTTTTATGATTACCTTGCCAGATTGCCTGCTCTTTCATATTTTCTCCATTTGAACACAACCTCCATTTGTTGAAGGATTTTTTTTTTGCCTCTATTAACATATTTTACTGTGACATTTAATCATTCTGAATGTTTACTTGTCCCTTTTGGAGCCTTTTTCAGTTGATGCTTTCTATTTCCTAATATTACTCCTACATTAAACAGTCTCCAGTGCATGTATGATGCCAATTCAACTTATCCTTATATTTCCTTTTAACTAGCCTCCTCATTTTTGTGCAGTTCCCATTTTCTACAGTTCGAAGATACGGTAATGGTACTTTACAGTTGTTCCCTCCTACAAAGATTTTGAAATTGAATACATCAGAATTAGGACTAATTCTATGGTTAATTCTCTTTTGGTTCTCTGAAGTGTTCAGTGTGGAAATATACTGTATTGGACAAATGTGTGCAAATGATTCAAAATCCTTTCATGAATGGTTTTAGCAACAAGTCTTTTCATATTGTTTTAGATCTTATCATTCCATTCATCCTGTTTAAACCTAGGCATTTAACTATGGTGCCTAGTGTACAGCCTCCTATGCAAGATACATTCACCTCTGTAATCAACAGAGACCAAGTGCCAACTTTTGAGAAAATGAACACTTAGGTGTGTTGAATAGCCTTCTGAAGATGGTAAACCTTTTTTGGTTGACTTTATAAGAACCCTAGAGAGACCATGTTGTTAATTTAGTCATCTTCTGAATCAACTCTGTGTGCAGCTTGAATAGATTTGTGGAGGTCTCAACTCAGAAAAAAAAAAAAAAAAGAGTTTTACATTAAACAATATTGAACTGGTCAGGCATAAAATATCCTAATAAAAGTAGCAGCTGTGATGCAACAGCAGAATGAACAATGAAGAATTTTCATACCCAAGGAGAGTTGCTGAAGGAAGTGTTTAAATAATAGATACTGTTGCATAAGCCCTGTTTGTCTGCAGTTATTATGTTTCATAGAATCACAGAACACCCTGAGCTGGACGGGACCCACAACAATCATCAAGTCCAACTCCTGGCTCTGCACAGGACCACCCAAAAATCAGGCCATATGTCTGAGAGCACTGTCCAAATGCTTCTTGAGCTCCGGCAGGCTCAGTGCCATGACCACTGCCCTGGGGAGCCTGTTCCAGTGCCCAACCACCCTCTCGGTGAAGAACCTTTCCTTGATATCCAACCTGAACCTCCCCTGTTGCAGCTTCGTGACATTCCCCAAGGTCCTATTGCTGTTCACCAGAGAGAAGAGATCAGCACCTCCACCTGCATTACTACTTGTAGTCTCTTTGGAATCAGTAACCGAATGTTTCCAGACATTGGGTTTTCTTTAGATTTATTTTCATATCTATTTAGGGAAGTACAGATAGAAAAAAAAAAAAAAAAACATACTAAAGATTTATGTATAAATTCTAGTTCAATAAATATTTTGACATACAACAAAACACTTCAGAATGTTCTGATCCTATTTTGTAAAAAATACAGAAAAAATTATGTTCAGGTTGGCTTGATGTTGCGAAAGATGGAGAGAAAGCTGGATGAATTTTCACTAAAAGGAAGGCCAGCTGGGAGACTCTATGTGAGACTCAACAGTTTTGCCCAACGCACATGCAGTGTGTGCTTAGAGCCAGCAACTGGTATGAGTTTCCTTGCTGGTGTGGTGGTTTCACCTTGCTGGGTAGCTAAACTCCACCACAACTGCTCTCTCACTCCCCCTCCTCAAAGAAAGAGGGGGAGAAAATATGATGGAAAAGGGATCAAGGGTTGAGATAAGGACAGGGAGATCATTCACCAATTACCTTCACAAGCAAAACACACACAAAATAGGGAGATTAATGTAATTTATTGCCTATAACTAACAGACTAGATCAGTGAGAAACTACAAGCAAACTAAAAACACCTTCTTCCATTCACCCTCCTCTACCTCCTCCCCCCAAGCGGCGCAGGGGAAGGGGAATGGGGGCCGTGGTCAGTCCCTAACGCTGCATCTCCGCCGCTCCTTCACGGTCACTCTCTGCCCCTGCTCCACGTGGGGTCCCTCCCACGGGATGCCGTCCTTCCCAAACTGATCCTGCGTGGGCTTCCCACAGGNGGGGCTCCCATGGGCCGCAGCCTCCTTCAGGCCACATCCACCTGTTCCATGGGGGCTCCTCCATGGCTGCAGCGTGGAGATCTGCTCTGTGTGGTACCCATGGGCTGCAGGGGGACGGCCTGCTCCACCATGGGCCTCTCCACGGGCCGCAGGGGAACTTCTGCTGCGGCGCCTGGAGCCCCTCCTGCCCTCCTTCTGCACTGACCTGGGTGTCTGCAGGGCTGTTTCTCACTCCTCTCTCCCAGCTGCTGTGGCACAGCAGTTTTTTCCCTTCCTTAACTCTGCTCTCCCAGAGGCCCAACCAGCGTCGCTCACTGGCTTGGCTCTGGCCAGCAGCGGGTCCCTTTTGGAGCTGGTTGGAGCTGGCTCTGATCTGACATGGGGCAGCTGCTGGGCTCTGCTCACAGAGGCCACCCCTGCAGCTTCTTCCCCCCACTACCCAAACCTTGCCATGTAAACCCAATACAGCTGGCTGGCTAAGACACAATGTACACCCATGGACCTGGGAATAGGCAGTAGCACAGAAATTAAACTCCAGTTCTTTCATATTTACAACCAGAGCAATCACTAGTTATAGATGTACCCACTGAGTTAACCACATAATTTAAGTGCTCAACGCTTTTCTTTTTACTGCACTGTGGTGAAGTATAAATACTAATGATCTATTAATTTATTGTCAAGCTTTCAAATAAATACATGTGGATAATTTAACATTAATGTCTTTGTCTTAATATTTAGCATTGACTTCTTTTTCTTTTAACATTTCCCTTTTCTTTCTTTCTTGGAGCAATGGGAGATCTCCAAAAAAAGAAAAATAAGCTTTTGATTTAGTCCTCAGAAGCTAATGTTTCATTCTTCCAGAACAGTCACTTTATAATAGAGTAATCACGGTGTAAATGTCAACCCAGAGACTGTTTAAACATTTCAAGATGGAGGACAAGGGCAAAAATGTACAATCTCACAACGCTTTGCAGAGGTTCAACAAAAAATCCAGCACAGTTTAAAAAAAAAGTAGAGTAAAACATACAAATACAGGTAAAGAAAAAAAAAATCCTTTTCCCATTCAAATGAGAAAAATAGAAATTGCTACTCAAATTAGGGCAAATGAAATACTAAAGCATGTCAAAAATCCTTTGAGAAGCAACTAAAAGATTGCCCAGTACACTTTTAAAATAAAATATGTTTTTAAAACAAAATGACTAAGGGGTAAAAGGAGATCCTAAGGCAAGGTTATTTCATGTCTGGCACATTTTTAACTAAGCATTGATGTATACAAAAAATGAGATTAAGTGGACCTCTAGCGAGGCACATTGTGGTAGTTTTTGAATCTTAGATTAGACCAATATGTGGCAAAGTCCTCAACATACCCTGAAAAATCTGCAACAGAAGAAAAGCAATATCTCTATTTCCCATTTGAATCAAGAAAATCAAAGCAAGCAGACTGAAAACTCAGAATAGTGCTCAGCCAAAAGAAAGAAAGAAAGAAAAAAGAAAAATGAAAGAAAGAAAAGAAAGAAAGAAGAAGAAAGAAAAGACAGACATGTAAAAGAGATGCTAATCAGAGTGAGAAACAGCCAGTTTGGAAAGCTGTGCAACTCAGCACCAGCTTGAGCACCAAGCAAACCAAAGCACCTTAACTCAGAAAAGTAGCTCTGGTACTGTAGCATCTTAATAATTCTGAGGACACAACATACTGTGTTTATAGCACACCAGAGCCAACAAAACATTTTCTGGAATTCCTGAGTGGAGAACTAGCCTTTATCATCATACAGTCGTTAGATCGATTTCCAAGAAATCACTTCTCACTTAAGAAATCAGTTTGTGTGCATTACCATAAAAAACAATGCTTCTGTTCCTAGAATATGCTCATTTTGACTGAGTAGTTGAATGGCTCAGAGGGTTTTGAATACTTAATTGAATGAATATTTCATACAAATTCCATCTGGTACAATAATTTTCCCTGATAGCTACCAAATCTCCAAAGCAAATGCTCAGTTTTTACAGATGTGCAGAGCAAGCTAAAAATGGTATTGACTTGTTTTAAAAAATATTTAACTAGTGCCTCTTTCAGGATTTATCTTAATGTTTTTTTTTTCATATAAAATGCTTTTAAATAATCTAATTAAATGTAATGTTTTGCATGTTGAGATGTTTTTTTCTGTTAAAATATATTTTTGTGTAAGAACTCTGTTTTAGAATCATTAAAGTCTTACTTCTATTGGAATTGTTCAGATATTCAATTCAAGTTCCACATAGTTACTCTGGTAATCAATTTATTTTTTTTTTAAGGAAGCAGTGAGTATAGTACAGTCTGGGCATAATGTACATTAACTTGGTAAAGACTTAGAGAAATGAGCTCCTTATGTTGCAGAAATAACACAAGGTCTTCTATTCCTTTTGGTCCAGTTCTCATTGCAACAGTTAACAAACTGTGTGTTCAACTTTGCTCCTTAAGCAAAAGTGTATTTTTAAGTTTTATTTTAGCCTAATTGTGCTCAAATATTTACATGTATATGTTTGTATGCCCACTGAAGCTACCACTTAGCTCTTTTTCTGCCAAGTAGAGGCAACATAGAATATATTCAGTATAAAAAAAAATCAAGCTCTTGATATACTGAAACACCCACTGCACCATTTCAGACTCTTCACGTGAAAAGTTAAATTTCACGTTCCAATTTTGTGCCTTAATTTTTATGACGTAAGTAAACCTAAATAATTCTGTCTCACTGGTACTGTAAATGTTAATAATTTATTTGTAGCAATTTTACTGCCATTAGCTGTTTAATGGAACAGTTTTGGCAACTAATTAGGTTAGGTTTACTTGTGTCACATGAAGGTATTGATATCCAGCTTAACTTCAGAATTGTTTTTCATTCAGAGGTTGTGTACCCAAAAGCTCAGATATTAGGAAGATATAGTGGAAACTAAGTTCTGTAACTCAGATACAAAGTAGGTGCCATTTAGTTATGTTTTTCATATATTATTTTCAGTGAAATTAATTGGGGTTATGCAGTATTTGTAGGGACAACTCTGGTTCTTGGAGCCCATGTAAATACCAAATGCTTTGATCACAAAATATGTCTGTAATAGAGCTAGTGTAGCCAAAGGAAACCATTGATTGCCATATAGAATTTGATCTTAGGAGACCAAGAATAAAAGCCTTCCAGCACCATCTCTTTGACATTCTTGGCTCTTCTGTTTAAAGCAATTGAATACTGAATGCCAACTATTTTCTTCATCATCATTTTCTTCTTGGAGGCTTCTGTCCACCAGAGAGGAAAATGTGTGTCTGGGAACATAAATCTGTGTTCCATTTTTTCAGATAAGATTTTTAGCATGTTTCTCTGGTTTATAAAAGTTAGTGAATTCTATCCCCCACTTAAATAGTAGAATATGAAGGCACAGAAATTTACATCTGTATTTTCACTGTATTTTTCACCATAAAAATATAATCCTAGGAAAAGTGGGTACACATGAAGTTAATGTATGTATTTGCATGTGTGTTTATCTGTATATATGTGTGTTCGATTGTGTAAGAAATTTGTTTACGCAAATCAGTTACCTTTTATTGCACTTGAACATAACCTTCATCTAAGAGCATTATCTCTTTTAGACTTGCTGAAGTTCTTACATGCTGTTAACACACTTCAGCTGCACAAAAAAAAAAAAAAAAAAAAAAAAAAAGAAAAAAAAANAAAAGAAATGAAAATAAGTAAGTGCATGCCATCATTTTTTGCATCAGATTTAGCTCTAAGCTGTTAATTTCAACTTAAAAATTTAAAGAAAATACAAAAATGGAACTAGTGATCAGGTCAGAGAGGTTTACAGGAAATGCAATACACTTAAACTAAAGGTGTAATTTGACGCAAGACAGAAAACAACCACCTTCAACTAGAAAGCTAAAGAAATGGAGACTATATAAAATAATCATCTGAAAAAGGAATCAAAATCTGCAGTCCATCCAGAAACTGGGTTAAAACCATTGATGGCAGTATGTAGAGGCAGAAAATGGTGACAATGCTATAGAGCTTGCCCAAATTTATGTCCCAGAAGGAATGCCTGATAAGACTGGACCAAGCAGATACTTGCATAAAGCTAAATAAGACATAGTAGTGACTGAAAAGCAGAAACTAGAACTTAATGCCTAAGCGACATTAGTCATTAACTAGACATGCTTATTTGCTTAATTAGCTCAAAAGAAAGATGGAATGAGAATGCAGCCACCCCAAAGCAGGCAGTAAGAATGAAGAAAGTGAGAAAAGATAGCATTGGCCAGCTTTATAGAGGACTCTTTTTGTAAGCAGGTTTCAAGACAGTAAATAAATTTAATGTGTATGAAATATTGATGTGCACTCTTCTATGCCCCTCCTCATGACTGTTTTACAGAATCACATTTAAGTGTCCAGCAAAGATTTTTTCACTGTGTAGTATTAAGTGTCAGTAGGTATCACTGCAAGCCTCCATGTGGCAGAAGCAAACAGCTGGGTGTTAATAGCAGCATATCAGCAGCTGATCTGTAATGAGAAGTTCCCTAGAGTACCCGCTTCCCTGCACTGTAAATGCAGCAATTTGTATGTTGCTCAATTACTATGTCATTCCCTATTTATGTTTGCAGTCTTTACATATTTTACATCCATGACTGATGATGTAGATACAACAGTACAATAAACATATTAGAAATACCAGATGGGTGGGTAGATTAGATTAGATTATTGTTGCTGTCATCACCATCAAAGATCAACCAGATAGATTTTGATCGAACAAGAAATCCACTTCCACTTAATTAGCATATCCTCACTCTTCTGTAGTTTATTGGGAGATACTGTCCCCTGGCGCAATTTTTTGTTATTAAGATGAAACACTATGATGAAACACTTGGAGTGCAGGCTTCATCTGCTCATCTTTTGGTATGCTTCCTAGGACAGTCAGCCAGAGATCATTAGTATTTTTCTTCTTTTTTTTGTCCCAGATAGTCTCTGTCTGTATCAAAATCCATCATACTCCTAATCTGTCTCAGTGTTGGCTTCCATCGATACAAAATCGAAATCACAACAACCAAAACAACAACAACATAAAACTCTCCAAAACAACCAAACCACACACCAAGCAGGGAAACAAACTCTAGCTTCATCTAAGACACTTAGAGATGTGAAAGACCTCTTGGACCATTAGAATAAAGACTTCAAAATTCATGTCAACTAGTGTCTTTCTGGTAGAGATAATGACTCCAACCTTGCAAGATTATCATGTTAAATCTAGCATATTAAATCTTCTTTTGGGTCCTACAAAGAAGTCAGTAATCTCAGTATCTACGCTTCTTGTTATAAAGTAACTAACTGTCTTCTGCTGGCTTCCTGCTGGACCACTAACCATATCAGAGAAGTGGATGCAGAGCTATCTATAAAAGCCTTAATGAAATTATATAAGGTTCTAGCACAAGGCTATGTCATACTTCCAAATCTAGTTCTTGGCAAGTGTTATAAAAACTGGCAATAATATACAATCATTTCTCAGGATGTGACATAATTTTTCCTCACACAAATTTATTTTGTAACTCTATGGCTACTGGTATAAGCTAGGCATAGGGATTTCTTTAATAGAGATTTATGTGGTTCCTCTAATGCTTTAATCTTTGCTTCCATAGTTTCCTCTCTATTGCATCTTCCTGTTAGAAACCTGTTAACCAGTCTTATTCATTTCATTGTCACATTCCCTCTGATGTGCTATGATCCTGTATATGTTAAAAAATCGGTTATATAGGAGTGAGATATCTCCTCAGAAGGGGTGGAAGAGAGCTTTCATATCAGACAGAACATAATTTCTGTCTGTCTCTACGGTTACAAATATATACCCTCCATTTTCTACTAATACATCTAGGTAATGTATTTGCTTCATACTAAGTGATGCAGTAAATTAGCCTCAAATATTCTAGGAAACTTTCCAGCTTTAACTCTTTCCCCTTCTATCATAAATATTGATATAACAACTTGTCTGAACCACAGACCCACCTTGAGCCAAAACTGTCAAGCTGTGAGAGTTCATTTAACTGAAGATTTCTGCATTAAAAGGTAAAAAATGTTTGCTTTGCACTGGTTCTGTGTGTTGTAATGCATTTAATAGTGTATGCATTTGTGTAAGTATGTTGTTCAGATATATTTCAGAACTGTCTGCCTCTTCCTCAGACTCCTACACATGACCTGGTTTTGTGTTAGTAAACACTGAGAAGGTGCGGATTTGATACTTTGAATAATAAGCATATGCCAAGCTAGAAATTTAATGCTAGATGCAGTGGACTCGATCAGAGCATCAGCTGTATGTTATTCAACTGATTAAGCAGGAGATGCACCCATCTCTCTAGAAATCAATACAGAGAACAATGTGTAGAGAAAGGCAGCACTATTGTGTCCAGAGCAACGTAAAACCAAGTGAAAGTACAGGGAACTATCAACAGAAAAAGAATCACATTTCTAGTATTTTTGGAAACGACTTTCTTTTTGCTATAGCTCTAGAGTATTGAACATGTTGAGACTAATAAAGAAATAGGTCTTGTAGATTTTCTAGGGAAGATGTAGTACCAAAACATCTTCAATATTTACATTAGCAAAGGCAGCAAGAGAGCTCTACTGTAAAACTGCTCCAGGTAACTTTTGCACTGTGCACACAACTGTTCATGGGCTTAAAAAAATAGATTTATAACTACCATGTGTTAAAATTGCTACAAGTGAGGACTAATAAAATAAATATCAACATCTACAAAGAAAGGTAAGTTCCTGTTTTTATACCACAAAAGGATATTTATTCTTTCTGAGTAAAGGTACTTCTTCAACAATTCAACTTAATTTATCTTGGCTTTGCTAAGTACAGAAACCTCCTAAGGCTGCTGACTGAAGTGATACAAAGGCCCTCACTATTGCTGAAAGGCAACATGCAGAATTAGCTGTTTCACCTACACACTATATTGATGACCCTAGCCTAATCCAGTTTACATGTTTATTCCCCTAACGACGTCTGAATATCAAAAACTTGATGTAATCCATCTGATTTTTCTTCCTGTGAAATCCAAATACCCAGAGGTTTGAGAGAAAGTTGAGGATGAGAGCTAGAAAACCCACAGACTTCTATTGCTCACCAATACATTTTCAGTCTTACTTGGGTAACCAATCCTCTTTCTAACCACAGCAACCGGTAAATGTTGTGATATTGCTGGTATTTCGGTTAAGTTAGTATGAAAGCATCAGTATTTTTAAATATGAGTATTCATTAGAATCTGAGATAATCACATATAATAAGCTTTGGAGCCTTATTATAACATTATTGCTCAAAAAAAAAAAAAAATGATAGTACCACCTACCACTCAACACAATAAATTATAGCTTTTCAATGCCTCTGCTTTTCCAAGTTAATGGGTTTGCTTTCACAGCATTCTTCATTCAGTTGTGCAAGTTCTTCTTCTTAGATGTATCTATGTTTTTTTTTTTTTTTTGTGATAAATATATGAATCTACCACAGTGAAGTCACTCTTTTTCTCACTCTCTTTTTGCAGATAGCATTTTTTCTGCCCAGAAGCAGACAATAAATGGAGGAAAAACTATGCACTGAATTCATCATTTCTCTTTCCTCATTCCAAAATTCAAAAAGAATGGAATAGTATTAGACTATGAATCCTTTTGCCTTTATGCTATATTTCATTACACCTCTCCTACGCATAAATCCTTTTCTCCACACCAATATATAGATTTGTATGAAATTTTTGATAGATTTCATAACAACCTTAATTTCAATAACATAAATAAATATATTGATGATAAGGCAGCAGACACTGTCCTACCACTTGCTAACTCAGCACAGAAAAATGCAATCATAGATAAAAACCCAAACTTTATCCTATCCACAAACAGCACACTACACAAATGCTCATTAAATAAATAACTCCTCTAACAAATAAGCATAAAAATAAGCTCTCTTAATTCCAAAAATGCTTTGTTGAAGTTATTAGAATGTAATATACGCTGCATGAAGATAGTGCAGTTAACTCACTGTCTCCCCGAACTCCTGATTTTGAGTAAATCCATCAACAAGATGATGAAGTCTTGGCTTCAGACAGGAGACTTGTAGGTTTTGTTGGGAATATAATCCACTAATTTTGAACATAAGATGATGACAGCAATATGTCTAATTGCATTTACTTTGAACACCGTAAATTGGATGCTAGAACAGTACTGAAGTTTAAATTCAGCAATCTGTCATGAACTTTAGTGAGAGTGTTTGTGGGGGTTATATTACTTGTTATATTACATTGCCCTGAATTGTAGGGAGTATTAGATAAATTTCTTTAGTTGTACCTCTTTCATCCCCATTTTGTACTGGATTCATATGCTTTCACCTTACAAAAATATTAGCAGTTAAATGTTCCTGTCCTTATTTGTGTCCAGAAAGGTCCAGAATGTTTTGAATTCTTATATTTTCTTTTGAGATAAAAAAGAACTATCTTCAACATCACAACAAAAGAAGAACATAAGGTATTATACCAGAGCATTTCTACCGCACTTTGCACCCAGCTCCTAGTGATAGTGCACTCACTAAGTCAGTAGGTGGAGAATGGATCTTAAACATGAGTAATGGCATTGGACCCAGGCCATGATTTTGCTATCCTGACCCCCAACATAAGTAAATGATCACAGAGCACAAATGGAAGTGGCAGGATTAGGCTTTTAATGTCTGTAAAGCTCTTTGAAGATAACTGTTCACCATGGCTCTGTTCTACTGATTGCAAGAGTCCTATTAAAGTACAACCAGAGACTGAAAACAGTTTGAGTGTTATTGCCCCTGGTCAAATACTTCCATAATGCTCAGAAGATAAATATCTAATGTCTTTCAAATATTAGCCTGGAAGTAATAGTATTTTTGTTAATTTTATTCATTTTTACTATTTAAGCGTGGACTTTTTCCAGCTCAGTATGACAGATTTTTTGCAGTGTAAAAAATAAAGATCTGTCCATATCTCCTCATGTAAAGAACTGCTTTTCCAAGTTGGAATTCTCTCCAATACTCTGCAAGCATATTCCTCTCATCCTCCCACTTTCCCAGATGTTTCTTCTGAAAGTAGAAGTCCATGATTCCCAGCAGCAGCACTTGGACGACAAGCTGATTTAAGAGCTTGCCACCATGAAAATGAGGAGATTTTACTCATTCTCCTCCCTTTTGTCCTCTGTGTTCTTATTTTATGAGTCTAATGCTTGTCAGACTCCCCTAAAAGCTAATCTAGTGATAAAGAGAAGAATCCTCATCCCTGGAGGTCTTTAAAAGACGTTTAGATGTTGAGCTTAGAGATTTGGTTTAGTGTGGGCCTTGTTAGAGTTAGGTCAGAGGTTGGACTAGGTGATCTTGGAGGTCTCTTCCAACCTGAACAATTCTGTGATTCTGTGAAGGGAAGGGGAAGGAGGAAGGGCAAGAGGAAGAGGTAAGGGGAAGAGAAAGCAAAAGAAGGAGAAGGAGAAGGAGAAGGAGAAGGAGAAGGAGAAGGAGAAGGAGAAGGAGAAGGAGAAGGAGAAGGAGAAGGAGAAGGAGAAGGAGAAGGAGAAGGAGAAGGAGAAGGAGAAGGAGAAGGAGAAGGAGAAGGAGAAGGAGAAGGAGGGGAATGCAATCCAAGGGCCAGAGCTGAATAAACTCATGGAAGCTTCTTATATTTTCCAAAGCTGATTTCACTGAGCTGACAGGACAGTGTGAATGGGACTTGTTGGGGTTGCAGGAGGGTAAGGCTTGTGAAAGAAGAAGGTGCAAAATCTTCCCTCTTTGGTGGCAGAGTAATTAGGTTGTTCTGGCTGCTCATGAAAACACAGCTTTTGACTTCCATGACCTATTTCTGTGACCCGCGACCATCCTCTTCCTGTGAATGGAGAAATATCTAAATCTCTCTGTAACAGCCCACACATTCAGCCAGACACTGAACTACAGTAAAAGTATGCTTATTACAGCTTTCTGAATATGAAAAAATAAGCATATGGTCTCTCATAGAAACATACAAGCATCTGGAGATACATTATTCTACACTATAAACACTTTGGTGATCCACCATTCCCAAACTTAGAACCAAAAAAAAACCAAAAATTCTGCCTTCCTAATTAACACATCTGTCCACATGGTATGATCAGGTAAGATGCCTAGTTTCTACAAAACTGAGCTTATTATACATGAGTTCCCCAACTTCTTCCTGTCTAGGTCTTGGATTCTCTGTGTGACATTCAATTGGCTTCAACACATTCAGAAATTTAACATCAGCTGGAATCCATAAGCAGAAAACTGACAGTTCTCCAAATTTCCAAACCTTTCTTCATTTCCAAACTTTCACACTCTAACTAACCACTATAAGCTTTGGATCGGGCCAAGGAAATAAGACATATTTGGAAAAAACATGAATGAACCGCTAATGCTGAAATTTTCTTTTTTAAATTATTTTCCTTCCCTTGGTTTTGTTTTGTAATCTCTTGACACCAAAATGTCTTCATTGTGTACGTATCCTTTCAGTTTTAAGAACTATACAGCTAAGTGACTGTTAACATTAAAGAGTATGTGTCATAAACCTCAAATACTAGTGTATATCAATTTGTATTAAACACAAGTGTTCAAAAATGATTTAAATGATACTGTCAAAGTTTTTAGCTGAGACATAGGGTAGAGGACATATTTAAAGAATGCTGGCAAGGATGCTGGCAAATACAATGGAAATCTGACACTTCTCAGTGATTACAGATTGAAGCAATGCCCTTTAGCATGCACTTTAGAACAATTAACATTGTGCAGCAATAGAAACAAATATAGCTGAAACATTAAAAATGTGTGTTTTATGCTTTATGAGGTATTTGAAAGTCATCTGCACATAGTTTCTCAGCTTTCTTTCAGTGTTTGTGAAAAGATAAATAACTAATTAAATGTACTGGTAAACAAGACCAATAGCTGGTATTGTTATGTAATGGTTAGTAAGATACGATTAAAGATCTAGATTTCAAATTTCAGCTCTGGGTTTGGTCACTGACATTTTATCATATGTTGTTTGCTTTGGTTCAGATTATCTACCTCTAAACCAGTATAATAATAGTTCCCAAGGCACAGTGCTTTAGAACATAGATAGGGGAACTAACTAATTGACATGCGTGGTGTGTTACAATCCTTGGAAGTATACAATATACTGTTAGTGTGAAATATTATTATTCCAGTGAGGGATTCCATTGACTGATGGTAGGATGCACAGCCACAGAAAGCTCTTCAAGTCAATGCCTCCCCTGGGCAATTAGGTGGCCACAGTGATTATTAATATCTTTTTTTTATCTCCACTTGGCAAAAATAATTATGTATTTTTCTTTTGCATGCATTCATAATGATTGAGATTTTTATTATTTGTAGGGCAGATGGCCCCAACAATCATTGGCTTATGCTAACACACAACAGTCAAAACCATGGTCTAATAGGCAAAATTATTACTGTAATGTCCAGCGCTTAAGGGAGCAGAGACTGATTATAAGAAGGTTCAAGTTTCCCCTGAACTACAGTCAAGAACATTAAGATCAAGACAAAAAATGTAAAATATACCAGCATAAGTCAAAACTTTTGAAGTACTCCTAATTTCTTTTTGCTTGGAACAGTGGTAGTTTCCTAATGCATGTTTTTATACAGCAAATTCTGCCCATTTAAAGTTTTGTGAAAGGTGGCTGTTGACTTAGGCTTTTTCCAAAGCCACATACTGATCTTCTGAGCAATGAATGCGGTAACACTCCAAATAAACAAGAATACAAGAACAAGAAGACTAAATAAGCCTCTTCAAAAGATTATCTTTTAAATGTATCTAAACTGTGCAATGCTGTGTAGTGTTGAAATACAGCAGAGGTTTGCAAGTGCTTTGACTCTGATATAGAAATGGCTCTGGACAGATTTATTTGTGGAACAGAGACTTCTTTGAAGCTAACAACCCATAAATAGCTCCTTATCACCCACAGAAGGATTCTGATGCTTAAGCTGTCTTTAATGAGGGAGTTCAGGTGTCTCCATGAGGTATCATATGAAGTTGGCAGACTTCTAGATGAATCCAATATTTGAGGTCCTATATTTTGGATGTATATCAGGACGTATGATCCTGATACACACATATGTAGATATTACAACATCTGTATATCTACATATTATGAATATGCAGTTGACTGAATTTTTACACAGTGTCCCTTATTGAAATTTCAGGAATATAAACAATCTGTTACTTTTGAAAATGTGCTTAATATTATGGTATAATGCCTATTAATACAATCCTAATATTACCACTCAATAGCTGTTTACTTATAATTTTCAGCATTTCGATCTCATGCTAAATGCAGTCCTTCATACCTTAACCAAGTAGATCACCTAATTTTTCAACACGGGTACCCTTTTATTAATTCATCTCATATTTCACATGAAGAGAAGAAATTAAAAAGAGGCCAGAATCTCTATTCCTTTTCTGTGAGTCAAAGAAGTCAGCCTGAACCATACCGGCCAGATCCAAATGAAAAAGATTTGGGATAAAGATGGGACTCCTAAAAAAATCAAATAACTCCATTCAAGTAACAAGCATGAAAACCTCCAAGGTACTATATGATTGCAGATTCTGTTGTATTTCAGGCTGAGGGGACTTAGTCCTCATCTTCAACATTACTGCTCCACATTCAAGCTGTAGGTTATTCTTTCCATCCTTCTTGTGTTATGTTGTTTGAAAGTGTTCAAGATTACCAGAGGGAAAATGATTTTCTAAATTATCAGGTAATGGAATCAGGTTTGCTATCTGCACAAGTTTTCTCTTCTTTGACCAATGGGGTGCGGATTGCCTTCAGCCCACCAGCTAGAGCAGGACGGTCAAAGGGACCTCCCCGCCTTGCCCAGAAAAGCCTGGTAGAAAAGAACACCAGAAATGATGTAAGGATATACAGAAGTGCAAGCGCCAGAAAGAGTCTGCCTCTCCTCAGCAGGCAGCTTGTGCACCAAGAGATGCACAATTAATCCAAATATTTCAAAAAGAATTACCAAGAGGGTGTATGCTTGATTACTTTGTATTACAGCAAGTGTGCAGTACCTAAGAAAAGGAAATTTGGTCCTTTCAACAGACAACTATTGCAGAGAATTTTACACTTTCATAATTATTGTATCTCTAGAAGAAAGAAGGAGAAAAAAAACAATTAAAATGTAAGTTTTCCCATCACACTTTCAGTTTACCTTTTTCAGGGACAAAAACCAATGTCATACATACTTGTTACATCTTCTGTATCATTGCTGCAGTTGCTTTACTTACCGAGTTTTATTGAAATATGAATTAATGTGCACAGAATATATCAGCACAGTGTGAGATCAAGTCCACAGACTAAGGCTTATTTTTCTGAAAGAAACCACTTCCCTGTCAACAATGCTTTTATGGTTGCTTTATACTGAGAGAAGAGGGAAAACAGAAAGTATTTAACAATGAAAATATAGAAAGACATTTATAAATATGAAAAGAGGTTTTGGCATTAAGTTTTAATCCAAAATCTATGAAGTTGGCAGGGATTTTTTCAATGATTTCCTTGGTCATTGGTTCAAGCTCAGGATGAACAAATGATAGAATTAAAAAACACAGGAAGGAATTGATCTAAATGACAAGACACAGACTAATAATTCTAACAATGTAATGTGGACACTGCTTCTTACAGTCATATGTTTATCTGTAACACTAGTGTGAAATATAATTAAAAGAAAGCTTTGATCTGTAAAGAAAAACATAAAAATTAGTTTACAACTTATTCAACTACTTACTAAAAATATCAGAGAAGTGTTTTTAGACAATTCATCACTAGAAAATTGGCTGTCAGTGAATACAATAATCTCTTTCAACAAGGACAATGTACTTATTAAAAAGTGTAAATTGCTTCTACATCACACAATTTTATCCATGTTGGTTTGAAAATACTAATCTTTCATGGGCACTTTTCTAACAATTACAAAATTAACTTTACATAATATATTCAAGACTATAAGATTTTAAAAAGAAACATTTTAAAATTGGATTTTAAGTGAAAATATATATATTAACTTATGGTAGACAGTATTTGCTTTAAGAAGTAGAGCTCACAACATGCATTAATTCTTTCTGTCTCTAGTTCATGCCTTTCAAATTGCAAGACCTTTATTTAATTATTCAAAATCTATATTAAAATAATTAGTATGACCTGTATAAAATGATAATCTCTTCCAGTGTAAATTGAATCCCAGGAGGAAAACAAGACTCTTCTTCAAAAAGCAGTAAGATGCAAAATAATAAAAATTCCCCTCTCATATTTTCAGCCAGCCACATGGGTAAGAGAGGCAGAAGCTAGCACAGGTGAAGCCAGCATTTTAGGAGTGGGAGACAGTTTCCAACAGTAGCTGAAACTAGCCAGAGCAGCAGGGACAGTCCAGGATCACAGCAGGGACAGTCCAGGCTTGTCTGGGAACCTATGCTCCCTCACAGCTGCCACCCACAGACAGAAGCAATAGCTTGCTGTTGGCAACTGAATCTTTGCAAATTAGTTTCCCTCCACTGCTGTGGACCTTGTACCACTTCCTCTTTCACCTCCTGGATTAGACTCTCCCTTCCTTAACATGGCCTTTGTGTTACTCCCTACAGCGAACAATTCTGTGATTCTGTCACAAAGCATTAATAAGATAATTCACTCTTCCCCAAGAGATAAAACTTCTGTCCATACTTAGAGGTCTTGTCACGTATCTCTCTGTAAATAAATAAATAAATAAATAGCATTTAATTGCAGCTGTAGTTAAGACTGATTGTGTTTATCACCTGGGTCTGATGCTGTCCTGTGCACTGTGATTTATAGATGTGTATTGATCTACTGAGCTGCGACCTGTAAAGTTTATATGTATATTTTTGTATTGATACAGCACAATGTGTCTGTACATAAAGGTACATGGATCTATCTGGGACTTTAACACACCATTCTGGGATCATGCCAAGCTTACTCACTCCATGGTATCTCTATTCTTTGGGGAAGTCTACTCTTTCTGGTGACTATGTCTGGTAATACCGTACCAGTTATAGGTCTGCACGGTACCTATTCCTAAAACAGATCTGCACTTCCCTGAGCAGACCAACTACTATGTGTCCTTGCAATTTCTGCTCTTGTGAGTGAAACCCCTTGTACCCACTCACATAAGATAAGGTTCAGTCACTATTCAGTCACATCATATTTTCTTGTCTTGCATCTTTTGGCTTTCTTTATATATGTTGAATTTGAACTTTTTAGTATTTTGTTTATGCGCTTATCAACAAATACAGCAGGTGAGGACTCTAAACACTACCAGAATAAAAAAGAAAGTAAAACAAGTATTCTGCAATCCTTTACAGAAAGTTTTAATTTCTTTATGATTTATATCCATTCAAAGTTAGATGTCTGGTTCCCTTAGGCACATCTGGAAATTCTTCTCTTATAGTATTTCTGTACCAAGTGATCAAAGGAACTTTCCTGGCAAGCAGCTAAATGTATACTATGAGCAGGCTATTGATAAGAAACTGGTAATTAAAGAGTACAGGTGATACAAAATGATTATGCAAAACACTTAGTGGTTCATCAGACATACAAACTAATGTGTAGTGTATACATTAATTACCACACTTCTAATAGGTTTAGCTTTAAGTTCACAGCTCATTTCACCTTAAGAGATTTACTGGCAATATTCCTATTTTTGTTGTTGTTGTTGTTGTTTTGTTTTAAGTTAATGGACTTGTGTCCAAGGGGGAAAAAAAAAAAAAAAAAAAAGAGGAGGCAATTTAGGCAATTTGACAGGGCTTTACAAGCTAGTTTTACATGGGACTTAGCAAAGGACTGGATTTTGGTGCCATTTTCTTATAATTGCTGAGTAACTTCCTCTTTGGGGGAGTATTTTTGTGTGTGATGGCTGACTTAATGCAATAATTTTAATGGAAAAAATGCGTGAGCATCTCAGTGCTTGTGTTGGCTACTTCCCAGCAGTGTTCATTCAGACACTGTTGTATTAATTTCTTGATGTTTGAAGCTCTTTGTGACTTAAATCTTAAATTTTGCATCTAAGTTACAGAAACATTTTAGACTGAGGAAATGTCTTATTGCTCCTTGCTGAACATATGTATGTGATGAAAAACTTAATTTTTGGAGACAAAAGGCTGGAACCCCTTCCTTTGTAAATGTTATTGGCACAGAAACCCTAGTGAATAGTATACTAAGTTTAAATGAAAGACGCTAACATTCTGCTTCAGGAAGGAAAGAGTATTGTATGTTTAAAATCTACAATTAGAGAACAGAAAGTAAATAACAATATTGTTACTTTTTTCATGATCCTGCCTGAAGCTATGGAAAGGCTGGAGTCATAATTTGGTTTTGTTTCAACGCCTATGTACAGTCAGTGTCACAACTCCATGGTAAAGTGCAAAATAGAGGCTTTTGCTTGTAGCACTGGTTTTCTACATGGTTAGATTTGAACCAGGTCCAGCTACTGCAAATACCAGGACAGGGAGGAGTGTTGCAAGATGAATTTTCCTGCATCAGCTCCTTGAGCTCCATGACAGACACTAGACAGAGCCTGTATTGCCATTTTACTACTTTGCGTACCCAAATGGCCTAAAAAAGGTGAGAAGAGGGACTAGTTAACTAGTTAAATGCATGGAGATTGAATCTTTCAGACAGTTGCCCATTTAGTGCCTCTAGCACTACTAGAGGACTTGAATAGATGGTATTTGGAGGGAGTCTGGTTTCTCTCTTTTAACACTCCTTTCTGACACCTGTCTGTGATCCCCCAGCTACTCCTGTGCATCAGCTAAGGAACATCAGCTGTCTCCAGTGAAAGCTATGTAAAATTATGGTTAACCAGACACAGAAATCCAAACTGGAAGATACATAAAGTACAGTTATTAGGATGATCAAGGGACCAAAAAGCCCTCTGAGAGAAGACTAAAAAATGTGTTTGTTTCACTTAGCCAAATATAGAGAGACATGAAGTATGTTATGCACATTACAGCATAATCACCGCGTAAATTAAACAACAGTGTGGGAAGTTGGGAACAAAATGACCGTATGCAATTTAAAAGAAAGGTTCTAAACCTTAGAGGAAAGAGGTTTTCTTCTGAAACAACCTGACAGTAGTAGCTATGGGAACAACAACAAAAAAGATCCTGCTGAATTTTAAGGTGGAGTTTATGACTAAGATTGTAAAAATGCTTCTGTTACTAGAAGCATTTTCTGTTACTGGGTTTGGCAATCCAGGAGAGTCCATCTAGTCCTCTGCCTTGTGTTCCTGTGACTCAAAGGAAAAGTTGTTTCACAAAGACTGAAAGAGGCCACAATGTGAACAGCAGCTCTCACCTGGCACCATCACTGCTATGGAGAAGAAAAGTATGGGTAATACTGGGGGACTGCTCAGCCGCCAGGTCTGTAAAGGTGAGCACATTTGCTCAGATAATCAGTAATAATGGACACAGCTAAAGCATATCTCCCCCTCCCTCAACCTGTAAATCTCTGCTTGGCAGATTATAGGCTTCCTGACATTTTCGAAAAGCAACAAGCAATTCCAGTTACTTAATATTTTATCAAATGAAGAGAGACGTCTTTTGAGAGATACTTTTAAAATGTTGGCTGTGTATAATTGTCCATACATCAGAGGTAGCAACTTGTTATTACAGCCAATAGCACACTAATCATTTTCTGGTAGCAAGGAAAAGCAAAAACCCTTCAAATAGACCTCTCATGAGAAGACTTCAAACTGCAATAAATACAGACAGAGGAAAATGTAGCAAATCAGACAATAACATTTAAGTGTAAACTTATGCAAACTTGAATTCTTCTGCTCTGCACTAAAAACCTCCCAGTAAATGTACATTCCTCCTAGGTAGGAGGAAAGAGTCTTACGTCATAATCAGGCTTATGTGAGATCCAGATTCCCAGTAAAGTAGGGGATAGAAATTTGTGATTATTGCAAAGTAGAAGAATGCAAATGGGAGGGTCCTTCTGCAGAAATCATATATCTTACCCTCTCTCCATAACCATTCTTAACTAATGAATGGTTATTTCATCAGCATTAGGTTACCAGGCAATATGGAACTGGTCCAGACCAACAGATCAATTATATGAGTTATTAAATAAAGGGGATATAATTAATCCATTTTGAAAAATGATTGACAATTTTTTCAAAATACATTTCCTGAAGCATCCTGTTTTTTTTTCTATGCTGTTGTTTCTGTTTTGTTCTGAATAGAGATATTACAGGTTTTCAGTCCCAGGTGGAGGCAACTCCAGCTTCTAAATCAACATTTCCCTAGATTTCCCACTCTTTACTCATTATCCCCTTATTGTTCTCTGTTTTACGCTGATAATTCTGTTTTTAAACTTATCTTTGTCTGCATTTAATGTGCCTATACTAGCACTCCATGTGCAGGGAATACTTATCATGTTCATCATACCACAGGAATCAAAGATTATAAGGGTAGATCGCAGAATCATAGAACGGTTGAGGTTGGAAGGGACCTCTGGAGATCATCTAGTCCAACCCCCCTGCCAAGCAGGGTCACCTAGAGCACATTGCACAGGATCACATCCAGTCGGGTTTTGAATATCTACAAAGAAGGAGACTCCACAGCCTCTCAGGGCAACCTGTTCCAGTGCTCTGTCACCCTCACAGTAAAGAAGTGCTTTCTCATATTCAGCCAGAACTTCCTGTACTTCAGTTTGTGCCCGTTGCCTCTTGTCTTGTCTCTGGGCACCACTGAAAAGAGTCCTGCCCCATCCTTTTGACACCCTCCCTTCAGATATTTGTACACATTGATAAGATCCCCTCTCAGTCTTTTATTCTCCAAGCTAAACAGGCCCAGCTCTCCCAGCCTCTCCTCGTATGAGAGATGCTTCAGTCCCTTAATCATCTTAGTAGGACATGCTAGGATTTAAATGTTGACTGTCCTGTTATTTAAAGCCAAGCTTAGGAGCACTGTGTGCTGCCTAGCTTAGATCCCTTAACGATCACTGCTCTATGTGAAACTGCCTCCTAAATAGACATAAAATGTGCCCATTGGAGGCCCATCTTCACAGTCATTCAAATCAGTGCCAAAGCCTAACAGATTCAGTGGAATACAAATACATCCCTGAAATTTTTGTGAAGATTGAAACTGAAAATAAAAAAATACCTAGGGGTATGAATGAATTAAAACAGAAGAAAATATCTGCAGACCTCAGAAAGATAACAGAAGCTTTTTAGACTTACTCTTGTACTTGGGGCTAGCAAAGACTGCTCAGCTTTAGACTTCGCCTTACAGATGGGAGCTACAAACTCTTGCTGAGTATGACGACTCTGGCCAGTTGATGTGGAATAATTTTTTATTAAGATTTTTCACCCTAATCCTAATGGGACTACTTACCCTACCACATGCTTTTACTGAAATATGAAAACAAACATTTGTTTTTAAAAATAATGTAACCTTTTACAAAATTATTTTTTCTGAATGGAAAAAGAGATTAATTAAATGTTTCTGAAAGCATATTCAGACATGATACAATCTAAGCAAGCCATTTATAGTAAGAGTGGGAACTGGGACTGAAGGGTGGCCCATGACATACTTCACAAAAAATGAAACACAAAACTTTTTCAAGTTTCAATTTTCTTCACAATGCAGCATAATTAAGTCCTGCAAGGCTTCCTAGGCTGTAGTCTACTGGGTGTTGCCATCTGCTACTTGCTGAAATATTTCAATAGAAGTACTTCAGGAAAGCTCTTTCAGGAAGTATTTCATTAAATTGTAACATGAGTGCACCAGGAGATACTACCAATAGGATTTTTTTTTTAGTTTATTAAGAAATATAATGTATTGCACACATAACAAATTTCAATGATGTCTCTGGTTTAGGACTTTGCCATTATGGACTCTCATGCCTCCAAAGTCCTTCACTGAAAATAGCATAAAGTCTAGTTTTAGTCTGAGACATGCAGCAGTAGCTCAAATCTGACATTCATAGGTCAGATCACCAGAAAAACATTGGGAGTATTACTGACTTTGGTAAAAAACACAAAACAGACCAAAATGAAATTAAAAAAATCCATTACCAACTATACTGCATTAAAAAAAAAAAAAACCCTTTACCTCAGAAAAAAAAAAAAAAAAGTGTTAGAGTGAAGCTTCATTCTTCTAAAAGTGAAAAAAAAAATCTATCTGAAATTTACACAAAGGATACCTGAAAGAACACATGAAAGAGAAACACGTTGTTACTGAAAAATGACATGGACAGTCAGTAATTTCTTTCACATGTGCAATAGGCTCATCATGTTTGATTCATTGCTGTGCTGCACTGCCAGTGCGTGCATTTACACCTGCTCAAGGAGGATGCTAGATCATAACCTTGCACATGAAAGAATTTCTACAGGCAGAGTAGGTACTTGGCAATATCAAGAAAGTATCTCGGGGTTTCTCACATTGTGTATGGTATTTCCATCTCCTTTTGAGTCCCAGACAGTGCCAGTCCTTTGGGTTCTGTCCCTTTCTCCAGCAACCAACTCTTTCCTTTTTCTGATAACACCACCACTTTTGCTGGCAAACTGTAACTGTCAGCAGAAATCCAGCAGATTTCTAGACACCTAGGGAAACTCAGCAAATGTCCAAGACCCACATTTCTGCCAACACTGATTTCTTATCCCTTCCCCAGATTCCCCGGACTCCCAGGGGCTGGAATCCTAAAGATTTTGCTGCTATGAGAAAGCTATTCCTTCCTTTAAGGCACAAGACCACCTCTTCTCCTATTTTTAAAGATTTTCACACTCACTACTTCCACTGGGTCTTTGGAAGGCTTGTTCTCTGTCCCCCTCTCTCTTTCCATGGCCACCTCCCCAGACACATTAGGAATTAATAATGTGAACTGGAGGTGTTCCCACCTTCAGTTTTCATTCTCCTTGCAGCCTGAGCATAACCAATCAGGGAGCAGAAATGCTGATGCAGCTTATGCTCACTTGAAAAGGGAGAAAGCAGCCAAGTGTTTCAGTCTATATTAGCTACTAAGATGAAATGGAGCTACTCAGCAGACAATATTTGACAGAACATCTAGCCGTGAAGGGAAAAACAAATAAACCAAAGACACTTGGAAGGAAGACCTATTGTCTAGTCTTATTTCCAGTGGTGATGCCTGCATTTCATGTGAATTAGACAAAATGCAAGACGAAACATCATGGACATTACAGGCAGAGGATAACATATGTTACAAAATTCTTATGTGTTGTGGGAAAAAGGCGACATTTCCCTGCTTGGGCGGTTTTGAGCAAACCAAATACTTTAGATAAATGGCCCCCCCTGAAA
>VXAA01000382.1:94511-120745 GCA_013399115.1 Anseranas semipalmata | reverse complement strand
GAGGAGGGGGGGGGGGGGGGGGGGGGAGGGGCTCTATAGAATTTAGACTCTTCAGAATATATATGGCAGCTGTGCAAAGTTTTTGAAAATCACCTTTTCAAATTAGATACCTAATGCAGAAGTTAGGTAGCACATAACTTTATCTCTATGCATGGATCACATCTTTTCTCATCCTTTCTCTTTAGCACAGCTGCTTTTTCCTTTCTCCCAAGGCTATTTTTCTACAGAAGCTGGTCTGAAGGGAAAAACCAGTTAGTGGTTCCACTCCCACCAGAGACTCCTGAGAATGACTGCTATGAGAACCACCGATGATGGCTGTTGCATCCTTATTTTTGATGCTTACGAAAGATACTCATTATCCATTAACATCCTGGTTTGCTGTCAAGAAACCATGAAATAAGGATTGTTTAGCATGACATGAGCAATTAGGCTTTCCCCCACTATATGACAGGAATTTCTGTCCTAAACTGTGGATTTCTGTTCTGACAGTGGATGTAGCTCTGCAGGTTTCAGGTTGTAGGGAGTGCCTGGGGCCTCTCAATGAAGCTGGGGCTGATAGTCATCTCTTCTGCTGAAGGAGTGTTGTTGTTGATGAGTTATGTCACCAGGACAAAGAGTTATGGGAGGAAGTAATCAGGCTATGTAACATTCATGAAGATGAGCAAGAGATAAGATATTCTCAGAGATTCTACAGCTTCAGGAGTCTCAACCCCCCATTGCAGTGGAGATGCAGGCAGGCTCTGTGCCATGTGAAACAGTAAGTCAAAAGTCTGTAGAAGATGAAGACTGGAAACTGGTCTCTCCTTCTGTGAGGAGAAAGGTTCTTGCTCTCCCTGAAGACTTGCAGTCGGTGAACAGGTTTAGTGCCCTCCAAGCTGAGGAGGAGCTAGGCATGGCTTCAAGTGAAGCAACAGAGTGATGGACCCTGTACCATGCCTATCACCCAGAAGAAGCAGCAAGTGATTGTTGTGGGTGATTCTCTGCTGCAGGGGACAGAGGCACCTACCTGCTGAACTGACCACTTGTCTAGACAGGTTTGTTGCCAACACTGTCTCCCATAACATCCTCATAGGCAAGTTCAGGAAGTGTGGGATGGATGAGTGGACAGTGAGGTGGATTGAGAACTGGCTGGATGGCAGAGGTGCTGGAGTCTCCTTCCCTGGAGCTATTCCAAAGCTGTGTGGACACAATCCTGGGTAATGTGCTCTAGCTGACCCTGCTTGAGCAGGAATATTGGACTAGATGATCTCTAGAGATCCCTTCCAACCTCAACCATTCTCTAATTCTGTGAAACCTGTATCTCTTACAAAGCGTATGAGAAACTGTGATTTTCTCACTAAGTTAATGTTCTATTAAAAATACTCTAAACTGTTCTATAATAATAAATTATGTTCCTGAATAAAAAAGGCTATATGAAATGAAGCTTGACAAAAATAAATCAATTAATATATATTGTGTGCAGGTAGGTGCAAGAAATAAATGTTATATCACCTCATTTGTGATTGACAACCAAAACCAAAGTTAAATCGAACTGTCACAAATTAAAATTAACCTTCCTAAAGGATGCAGCTATGCATCCTTTATACTCTCAACATCTAAACAGGATTCACCTCTCCTGTGTAAGAAGAAAAATAGAGGAACAAAACCAGCAAACCACTGATTTAACAATTGCTTTTATGTAACTGTATATCAGCATATGCACTCACGCACAAGAACATACACACTGAGTGATAACAACATCTATTCCTGTCACAGACAAAAATGATGTCATTATTAACCAGCTGCACTTAAAGTACATTTTCCATTCACACACAGAAGTTACCCTCATACTGACAATTACAGTACAGCCTTTCTAACAGGTTTCTAATCATTTCTAAAGGTTTATAAGAAGTCAAGCCTTGCAGGGAATTGTGTTCACAACATCTGATTTCTAAAAATTCTTCCCATACTTAAGGCTACCTTGTGAACTTAAAAAAGGTAAAGATCTGTTTGGTTAAAATAATATTATTTACACTGTTGTATAAGCTTTATTTTGGAGTATCACTTTGCATAGATCTGATAGGATTCTTTTTTTATTATTATTATCTTCCATGCTGTTAGGGTGTTTAATGAAGATTCAACAAAAGATTGCCTAAATCCCAATGAGTTTGACAGTAGCAACGTGTGACATCCTAGCACTTCTTGATATTCATCACTTTGCCTTTCTATACTTCAAACCAACAACTGTATCCAGACAAAAAAATTTATAAACCAAAGTCAGGAGAATTGCTGTAAACATAAATGTTATACCATATTATGTCAATTTGCATGGCAAAACAGTATACAGGCACTATCACGAAGTCAGGAATAGGGCTCGTTAAATATTGCAAAATGTTATCTCTGAATATTAATTGATTTCTAAAATTAATCTACATGGTTTCATATCCTTTTCAAGTATGCTTCCTATTAATATTCTAGCAATAAAGTTTGCTGCAGGTTAGAAATTCTTTGTAGATCAATGTGTTTCCTATTCAAGGTCTGAATAAATAAATTGTACTGGGTGAAATATTCATGGGAAGACTTTCAAGATTCTATTATAAAAATCAGAGTTTGTTATTCTGAACACTCATAAGGAAAACCTAGATCTGGATCCTTTATTATTATGTCAATCACTCTATAGTGTTCAACCTATATAAATCTAGTGAATAGACAGTGCTGAACAGCAAAAGCATCACTTTCAGGAAAGTCATTCATGATGCATCCTCTTACATATTTTTTTCCCCATCTAAGGAACTGCAGCCGTCGCACAGGCTCTGAGTGAATCCCGGTGACAGTATGCAAAATCCTACCTACCTGGACGAAGGAGACCTCACTGCATGTGCCCAGCGGGAACTGACTAGATGAATCGATTAGAAGCTAGACAATAAATTAACACTTAATCCAGAAAACAATGAATAGCCCCTCAGAAGAAAGATGTTACTCCAGTCTCTGAGACCATGTTGATGCTGTGGTCTGAGGAGAGAGTAAACTGCACTGGCGTGGCTGAGCTGTGATTTGTGTGTGGTCTGTGTTTGCAGGACAGGTGTCACCATCCACCTACTGTACTTGTCCTGCCAAGCAGATCGAGTTTAGGATGTGTGTCAGTCACTGCACTGATTCTGCTTGAGCAGCTGCCTGCAAATCTCCCTATGATAACCAGAAAACTACTTCACGACAGATGAGCAGGTGAAACACATTTAAGATCTGCAGCAGCTGGACTAAGTGTGTCAGTCCACAAAAGGACTAGGAGAGCTCTTTTACCCCTAAGTCAACAGGGATCCAAAGACAAAATACTGGAAGAAAATCCCAGTCTACTGCTCCCGGGAGACTGGAACCAAGATTAAAGAATCAGAGGGTCCCAATCCAGCACTATAATGGACTATGTGTTGCTAAACTGGCAGTATCTCCCCACATTATTAGGGAAAATGTGGAGACTCAAACTTGCCACTTAGCACAAGGACTCAGGAAATCCGGTCTCAAAACCTTACACAACTGAATACTTAGCAAAGCTTTCAGCAGTTCATTTGAGGTAAATGCACAAAACAATGCAGGTGCCTGAACTCTGCCTGTCTTCCCTTGTAGGCCCACAGTTCAAAACTTGATATCCTTAACAAGCCAGCTTAACTGGTGTGGACTTCATCAGACTACACCTAGGTATTTATAGAGTAGTTGTTCACATCTGAGATAGTCTCTCTCAGACCTCTTTACAATTGCTGGAGAGAAACAGTGTGAAGTAGACATCTTCTTTTAGTCCAGCAAAACATGTTTTGGAGGTGTCTATTTCCCTCCACTGAGTAGCATAGGATGTCTAAATGACTAGGGCCAATAAGACTTAGTAAGCAGTTAAATTACAGACACCATCATCTCTTAACGCTTTTGCTACCCACCTTAAGCAGTTTCCTGTTCACTATGCATCTGCTGAAGGCATTATTCTTTAGTGCCAAAATAAGCACAGAGACAGGCAACAAAGATGCTGAATGTAAGACTGAAAATGACAAAGTAGCTCTGCATCATAAAGGCAGATGTTAAAACATGGCTGTTAAAATGCCCCTTTGTCTCCATACTCCTCACTTCATGATCTGTAAAATGGTAATAATGCACTTCTCTACCTTTCAGGAACCTTGTGAGTATAAACATTGTAAAGAGAGCAATGTCATCAAGCAAAAAACTCAGATAGATACGGTAAGTGGAGACAGACAGTTAGTAACAAGCTATTCTCTACTGATAAGTCTGTCTGCATTTCCTAAATTAAAATTAAAAGCCTTTTCAATCTTCAGTAATTTGAATGGTCTTTAAGAGGATAATGAAAAAAAAAAAAAGATTTATTTATTTATTTATTTATTTATTTTCATTTTAGTGAGTTCAATCTGAAAAAGCATTCAAACCCTGCTCCCCAAAAGTATTTAAATGGGTAATACATCCTGAAATGAGACAGAGCTTCCTTTTTGGATCCAGATCCAAGATATTTTTTTAGACATGCTCAGCAGAAAAGCAACTTAATAATTAGTGATGCATTACTTATCTAACTGAAATGCATTGCACTGGAAACAATAAAAAAGTGTTAGCCATTTTGCAGTTTACCATTTTCCTAGACATGATTAGATTCACTAAATGTTTGCATTAAATGATGCAAAATATTCATATTTACCAAGCCCAAGTCACGCTTTCAAGGGTTGCTTCAACATCAGTTGTGTAATGCTCCTCATGCCTTCTCTGAAGCATGTAACAGAGATGGAACAACTGAGTGATTTGGCAAAGGTCACAGCATGGCCAATCCATTTTGAGTTCTTACACAAAGGGATTTTTTCCAAAGAACAGTTCAGTTTTCTTGTTATACACATTATTTCTCCAGTTTGCCAGAAATGTGTCAGAAATCAGGATCAAGTAAATGAATTTTGCCTGATTTCAGAAACTGCCTAAAGGCAATGTAGGTGAAATGCTATGCAGGAACTGAGTAGGTGCATGGTACTGTGGATACAGTGAGAAGACTCCCGGGACCACAGAGGTCAGGCCAGTACCTATTGCTGGGGGGGACAGAGCCAGGAAGAATTTTGGAGAAGGGAAAGAGCGTACTCCCACCAAAGAAGGTCATATCTCAGACAACATGAGAACAAGACCTCCATCTGTGTGTCTAATCTTAATGCACAGAATAAAATGATACTCCTCAAGTTCTCTGCTTAAATTTCCTGCACCCCTTTCAGCAAGAGCACTTTATATCTACAGCTTTTTTTTATTCCTGCCTACTTTCAGTTGCTTAGTCCATTTGCCAATTTTCTGTCCTATGGGTAATCTCATCTTCTGGCATTTATGCTTCCTTTTGAGAAGAATTCTGGAATATTGCCTCTCCTCAAACACTGCAGAGCAGCAGGCTTTAAGGGAAAAGGTAAGTGACTCTGACCCTCTCCAGAACAGGATCAAACAGAGCTTGTCTAAGAAAAAAGCAAAAAGAAAGCTTCCTAAAGGAAAGAAACAAGGCAAAATAAATTCATAAAAAAGATTTACATATTTTACAAAACTTCACAAATCATTCAGAAGTTTCTACAGTCACAAGGAACTCTGATTCATCTGAAGCATTTTGGCAAGTTCTCTGAAATTTATATTTTTTAAATTTTGCACCAATTTTCTCTAGGATTCTGTTAATTTTACTTCAAAAACAAAAAAAAAGGACTCTTTAAGGCCATTCCCTCTTCTGTAGCTCAAAGAGAATCAGGAGTACCAGTATTTTTCATGTTTTTCTCAGAGGTTTCCTTGTCTTGATAGGGATAATACATTGGCCTCACAGGTCAACTTCATTCTCATCCACAGTTTAGGAACCATGAAGACTGAAGATAATAAGAAAAAGAAAAACAGAACTCTTTAATCCTGGCATATTGTACAGAAATCACAGTTTCATGTTCAGACATACCTAGGTAATTTTCTTCCAAAAGAAAGATAGGTTTGGCGTATCATATTTTCCAAAATAAGTCGACTGCTTTATTCACTAGTAACTGCTCTTTTAGTTTTATCATTGGCAGTTGCAATGTCAAATGATTTCAAAAGCTACAAAGCATAGATGTGTTAGAAGAAAACAGAGGATGGCCTCTTCATTTGGTCCAAATGCAAAAGGTTTGCTTTGAAATATTACTTCTACAACTTTTTCAAGAGCGGAAGTTGAAACCAGCTTGTAATGTATCCATTACACTTACCAGCAATTCCTGTCCCAAATTACTTCCTTTCAATCTCAGGCAAGTCAGTTAAATTCTAACTCACAACATTAGGTCAGTTATAATGCTAACCCAAGACTTTTGATTTCAACAGGGTAGTTGATTCTGCAAAGCATTGGAAAGCTCTCCAGAAACCCTGAAGATCTTTTCTGGCAGTTGTAACTACTGCAGTAAATGCCTCTTGACCTTTTTACACATAGAATAGTGTATGGGTATGTGTTGTAAATTCCCTCTTTCTTGATTGGGGATTGAGTTGAAGGAGATATAGATCACAGTAATATTTATTGGAATATATATTTACTAAGACAGTGTTATTAAAAGCAGGTAATTATTCACAGGGTACATTTGCTTATTCCCTCCCACTGCTCTCACACACACATACTTACTGTCACACAGTCACACGAGTCACTCACAGCCCCAGTGTTTGCTCAGCAGTGCCGAGCTGCGCTGGCGTGCCAGTGGCTGCAAGGTCGGTGTTCAGAAAATTTCTCACAGGGTGCCTTGCTCCTCAGCAACATGTGTGGTCCTGTGGCCTCTGACTGCACAGAGCCACCATCGTCACCTCGGATGTGGTCTGACTTGCACAGCACTTTGTCAGTGCTAACGTGCTGGTGGCCTTATACATGCTCAGCAGACTCTGGGTCTTCTTCCATTTCTTGCAGGTGTAACAGCACCACAAGTCTTCAGTACACTTTCATTTCCCTTCACCTCATACTTTTCCTCTCTTTAGCTGGCTCTTTCTCACCCATGGATATAGGTAAGGCCTATTCACACCTGCTCACACAGAAGGGGACTTCAAGATACATAAATGTGTGTGTTTGCATTCTGACTTCAGTCTACTATCCCCTCTCTACCAGAAGGTCCCATAAGGGAAATTATGTCTTAAGTAGTCCTTGTTAATGTATTGAAACACAGCAAACTTAACAGGGATTAAGTATACTTTGAAGGAGGGACTGCCAGACTCCTTACTTTATCCTTACTCACATCCAAAAGAAGTATCAGTAAATAAAACACAAAATTTTGGTGGCAAGCACTGTATTGTAACAGACAGAAAAAATGTCCCTTGTGTTACATTGTGCAGTTTGTGATTAAGAAAAACTGAGCCCAAGCCACAGCTGGTGTTTGACACAGTTGCCAAAGTGCAGTGTCTGGCCAATTGAAAAATAAATATTGCTGATAGGTCCCCACACAGTAATCTGAAATTATTGCCCTGATAATTTTGGAGATGATAAAGTGAAAGGAGCAAAAAATGCTTGGCTGAAACCAAAGCACAGTGGATTTTCCTGGGAGAAGAAATGAGAAAGGGGGTGTGGTGGTTTTACCCTGCTGGGCAGCAACTACACCACAACCACGCTCTCACTCCCCCTCCTCAAAGGAAAAGCGGGAGAAAATACGATGGAAAGGGCTCAAGGGTTGAGATAAGGAAAGGGAGATCACTCATCAATTATCGTCCCAGGCGAAACAGACTCAGCATAGGGAGAGTAATCTAATTTATTACCTAGCACTAGCAGACTGGAACAGTGAGAAACTCCAAGCAAACTAAAAACACGTTCCCCCATCCACCCTCTTCTACATCCTACCCCCAAGCAGCACAGAGGAATGGCGAATGGGGGCTGCGGTCAGTCCCTAACGCTGCGTCTCCGCCGCTCCTTCACGGTCACTCTCTGCCCCTGCTCCACGTGGGGTCCCTCCCACGGGATGCCGTCCTTCCCAAACTGATCCTGCGTGGGCTTCCCACAGGCTGCAGCTCTTCCAGAACTGCTCCCATATGGGTCCGTACCACGGGGCCCATCCCTCAGGACCAAACTGCTCCAACATGGCTCCCCCACGGGCGGCAGCTCCCGCCAGGCCTCCTGCTCCTGCGTGGGCTCCTCTCCACGGGCTGCAGCTCCGGCCTGGGGCCTGCTCCTGCAGGGGCTCCCATGGGCCGCAGCCTCCTTCAGGCCACATCCACCTGCTCCATGTGGGCTCCTCCATGGCTGCAGCGTGGAGATCTGCTCCGTGTGGTACCCATGGGCTGCAGGGGGACGGCCTGCTCCACCATGGGCCTCTCCACGGGCCGCAGGGGAACTTCTGCTGCGGTGCCTGGAGCCCCTCCTGCCCTCCTTCTGCACTGACCTGGGTGCCTGCAGGGCTGTTTCTCTCACATTTCTCACTCCTCTCTCCCAGCTGCTGTGGCACAGCAGTTTTTTCCCTTTCTTAACTCTGCTCTCCCAGAGGCCCAACCAGCGTCGCTCACTGGCTTGGCTCTGGCCAGCAGCGGGTCCCTTTTGGAGCCGGCTGGAGCTGGCTCTGATCTGACATGGGGCAGCTGCTGGGCTCTGCTCACACAGGCCACTCCTGCAGTCCTCTCACTACCACCCCTTGCCATGTAAACCGAATACAGAGAGCCACAGCTCCACTAGTTAATCTGACTGCACCTAGCTACTTGGTACAGTCCCAGCCAACTGTCTCCTCAGCCTTTTACTTCTCTCTCCTTTTCCCAACCAGGTAGCATGTGAAATTTCACACCCAGAGAAATGAACGGATTGGAGAATGAGCAACGAAATGAGTAATGTAATTTGGTGCTTATTGTCACAGAAGAGACAGCATGGTGTTGGCTTCTTCTGTGTCGACAGCAAACAAAATTCAATTACTCTTTGGGTATGATCAATTATTGCCAAACTACCTGCCAAGTCTATTTGCTCTGTTGGCACAAAAAGAGCAACTCCTCCAGAAAGGATGTCAAGTATTCCCATAGTAAAAAGAGAAGGCAGGGAGAGGAGAAAGAGAACATTAAGAAAAGGTACTGAATAACGCCATCTTAGGCCATGGTTTTGCTGTGTAGAGCCCCTAAAGCCTGACAAGGAAGGCAGTGTCAGAACAGATCCCAGATGGAACTGAAAAGGCTATCAGCTGTGCTTTACAGGTGCTCCACAGCACCCAGAGAAAAAAATGCTTTGCAGTTGGTCAGTGGAAATATCACTGCAGTGCTCAGCATAAAATGTCACTGATACTCTATCACTACCACTACAATTTGCATATACAACCAACTTTCTCTGAGCCTTTTCAATTAAACCAAAGAAAATAAGCCAACTGCCTGTGGAAAAAGGCATTCATGTGTACTGATGCTTTTTAGAGTCTATTTCTCTATTCAGTAGCACAGGGCTGTGAGCCTACTCTACTAACCTATGCAAATATCTTTAATCTTTATTTGTTAAATGACATAAAGTAGCAAATATTTAGTAGGGATATGATTATATATGACTATATTGTAGTAATCTTGCAAATGGTGATTGCCATGTAGCTTCTGAAGACTGAGATAGTGATTTTGTTACAGGAATGATGAATCAAGTAACCAGTGAGAGTCCAGACAAAGATGGGAAAATAGAGGTACTTGCCTATTTCTTACTTTGAGATCAAGGAAGGGATTTGATTCTGTATTATTTTAAGGTAATAAAACTTAGAGTATATAGGCAAATCCATACTTTCTCAGGTCATTATATACAAGTGTATCATAGTAGAAGATCCCCATTTTGAGAACTGTTTTTGAGAGCTATTGCAGTTGATGCTCACCTGTATTTTCTGTGTGCATACTGAGGATGGGTGTATATGAAAATTGTAAGCATGTAATCATACTATTTTATCTGACTTCAACCTATGACATATGAACTTTAGAAAATGACAATGATTATAACTTAGAATCCAGAAAAAACATTATTTATTGTAATGAAACTCTGCAGAGAGTGATGTGAGAAAAAAATGAGCTGAAGACATCATTAAGCAAGTAGTAAATAAAAAGGCAATTTAGCAAGATCATTTATGTAGCAAGTGGAAGTAGACCTACCATTGCTTCCACTTTCAGCTTCCCACCAGCCCCAAAGCTGTCTTTCCTGTGTGCTTTAGCAATTACTTCTGTCAGGCAGTTATTGGGAAGATACTGATGCTGCTGTGCCTGGAACAGATGCAGTGATATTAGGGTGGGCGATCAATCAAGTCCAGGTTTTCTCCTGCAAGCCTGGGACACCCTTCCCACCCTCCTGACTGCAGAAACAGGTTTGACACTCATGGCATGGGCATAGCAACAGTTTTTGTTTTCCTGAGGCTGCAGAGGTCAAGTTTAGGGCTTCCCAGCAAGTACCTTCAAACAGCAACAATTGTGTGATTCTCAAACCTTATTATCTCTTTTCCCGTTTTGTTTTGTTTTTGGTTTTTTTTGATGCTTTTTTTTACCACTCTTGTACTTCCATTTTTCCACCCCCAATCTCAAAGAAACAACCCACTGATGACTACTATATCCCCATTGCTCCCAGTTTCAGTGTGTCTGTTACCTAGGCAATCTCCACCTTACATGGCATCACTGATACCATTTCGTTAGGAACTGCTGGCCTTTGAAGATTTTAATTCCCAAAATTAGTAGTCCCCCCAGTTACCTGTGAAGTTTGGATCTCTCTCCCATAACTGCCCCACAAGTAACCTCATGGCACCACTTGTATCTTTTGTCAGCTTTTCACTGTGTTAATGTCACATCCATCAGTTTCTTACGTTGTGTCCAGTGATTTTCCATGACCTATTTACTTACCTTAGCCACAGCACTAACAAATTCAAGCACTAGGTACAGAATTACTTGTGAAAAATATATAGTCTGTATTGTGTTGTATATGTATATTGTATAATGTATTTCTGTCTGCAGAGGATCTCAAACTCTTCCACCGTGTGGAGCAATGAACTCCAGTTTGTACTCCTGTTATGTGCTTTATTTCCACCAAACTTCTAGGTTGGGCTTTACAGCAGCTAAAAGAAAATACAGGATAAACTAGAATATAGGAGCTACTGAGAATTTATTCAACTGTACAGAAGTACAACTTCATCCACTGATGATACTATTACTATGGTACATGAGTTAATTACATTCACATAAGGTTATAAAGAAAACAAGCTAATGCTTTAACAAAGCAATGGCTTTTATGGAAATATGTTTCAGATAATCAGACTACACTGTAAATCTTTTAAGAGTGAAATAATTCAATTTCTACTGCAGCACCTTGCAAAAGAAAATGACAGTATGCAACAACATAATGCACTTACCAAAATACAGAACATACATGCTGGGCCAGACAAAATATCTGTTCGGTCCAGATTTTTAATAATAGACAAATGATTGTTGCTTTTGCAAAGTAAGTATGAAAACAGCACAAATAAATGACAATTCCAGTGCACTGCCCTCATTTTCAGCAATTTAAAGCTTAGGGACTTCCTGGGTCCAAGCCTGTATCTTTGTTTCCGTGTATGTTTATGTCAACAGGCATTGATGGATTTTTTTCCCCATGAACTAACTCTTTAGGGGGTAGAATCAAATACTTTCACCATTGCAGCTTATGCATAATATAATAATGTCATGTTTCCAAACTTCTGCAGAGACTAAAGGGATCCTGAATCAGGGGAAAAATGAGAAAAATCTTCTGCATATAGTAAGTCATTTTAAAAGAAAAACACCTCAGAGCAATACCAGCTGTAAAGGGGATATTTTCAATTGCCTTTTTTTATTCCCAAATGTTTGTTAAGTTTTTAGTTGCATAACTGATTACACAAGACTTAATCTATTATTTTATGCTGCTTGCGCAATAGAACATGACTATTCATTGTCTTTATTAATTCAGCATATGGTGACAGAAGGAAAAATTGGTTTGTGTGATGTTATTTTTAAAATGCTTACAGCAATAGTAGTAGTTTTAACCCCTAGAAACCAAGAATATATTGAGCATAGTCACAAAATGAAAAGTCTTTACCCCAGAGATCACAGAATCATAGAATCATTTAGGCTGGAAGAGACCTCTAAGATCATCAAGTCCAACCATTAACCTAGCACTGCCAAGTCTACCACTAAACCACGTCCCTTAGCACCACATCTACACATCTTTTGAATACCCCCAGGGATGGTGACTCAACCACTTCCTTGGGCAGCCTGTTCCAATGCCTCACAACCCTTTCAGTGAAGAAATTTTTCCTAATATCTGACCTAAACTTCCCCTGGCACAACTTGAGGCCATTCCTCTTGTCTTATCACTTGTTGCTTGGGTGAAGAGACCGACGCCCACCCAACTACAACCTCCTTTGAGGTGGTGATAGAGAGCAAAAAGGAGGAGAGCCTCCTTTTCTGTAGGCTAAATAACCCCAATTCCCTCAGCTGCTCCTCATAAGACTTGTTCTCCAGAACCCTCACCAGCTACAAGGTACAGCATCACTAGAGCCAAGTACAGGGGAACAATCACTTCCCTAGTCCTGCTGGCCACACTGTTTCTGATACAAGCCAGGATGCTGTTGGCCTTCTTGGCTGCCTGAGCACACTGCTGGCTCATATTCAGCCGACTATCAACTAATACACCCAGGTCCTTCTCTGCCAGGCAGCTTTCCAGCCACTCATCTCCCAGCCTGTAGCACTGCTTGGGGTTGTTGTGCACCAAGTGAAGGACCCGGCACTTGGCCTTGTTGAACTTCATACAGTTGGCTTTGGCCCATCCATCCAGCCTATCCAGATCTTCCTGCAGAGCCTTCCTACCCTCGAGCAGATCAACACTTGCACCTAACTTGGTGTTGTCTGCAAACTTACTGAGGATGCACTCTATCCCCTCATCCAGATCATTGACAAAGATATTGAAGAAAACTTGCCCTAATACTGATCCCTGGGGGACACCACTAGTGACTGGCCTCCAACTGGATTTAACTCCATTCACCACGACTCTTTGGGCCCAGCCACCCAGCCAGTTTTTTACCCAGTGAAGCGTACGCCAGTCCAAGCCATGAGCAGCCAGTTTCTCTGGGTGCTGTGGGAAACTGCATCAAAAGCCTTACTAAAGTCTAGGTAGACAACATCCACAGCCTTTCCCTCATCTGCTGTGCGGGTCACCTTGTCATAGAAGGAGATAAATATGACAGAATAAGAAAACAGATTCTGGGATAACATGGAAAAGAGGAACAAAAGGTAAGTGAAATGAACAGGAGAAGCTGAGCCCCTCCTTGATGACAGAGTTATAACGCCACAGCTTATGGGTTAAAAGTCATTACACACACACACCCCACATACATACACACATGCAGAGGTACAGAGAGAGATGCTGAAAAACCATTATTAAGATTACAAAGGTAAACATTCAAACATGAAGATATTTAGAGTGCTATGGTGAGTTTTACTTTACTTGCATATCTTGTTTTTCTAAAATAATAGAAAAAATCATAGAAAAAAAACTGGGAGATAAATGTTTATTTGTAGGATCTTTTCCTGTTTATCACAAAATGATAACTTTGCAGTTAGAGGCAGAGGCCTGTAGTGATAGGAAGGATGCCTTCACAATTAGAGCAGCTGAATAGCTCTTGTTAAACTTTTAATAGGTAAGTAATAATTATCAGGTCCTCTTTACCAGTGGTTTGACTTGAAAATTGTATCCAAAGTGGATCTCACAACTCTGACAAAGTCAAAGGCAACCCTGCTTTGTGTGAAGAGTTCTGACGAGTCAGGTCTTATTTGGTATCTGGGATGACTTGCTTAGGGAAGAGCTTGATGTTGTCCTGTGTGCAATAACAAAGCTGGTTAATTGAGGTCCCTGACCTTTCCTCACTCTGACTGTTTGAAACCTCCCCCATAACACATTTTACTACCCACTCAGTTAAGCTGATTCAACTGTGTGCGTGGATTCATGCTGTGAGCCAGCCCAATGAAATCATCAGCATTAAATAATAATAATAATACCTTTTTGGCGGGTATTCAGTTTTATCTGTTTGTTTATCAGCCTGCTACTTTCCATCAGCCAGCTCACAGCACAGCTTCACAAGCAGCTGAGGGTTGGGGGCTAGGATTGTCTGATTGTATCAGGGAGGGAGGCAAACTGGTGTAATAGTTTAGCCTCTAGATAAACTGCACAGTGTGGTGACACCTCCCAACCCAGCTCTGGCAGGGCTGATATTGACACTGAGGCCAATTAGCCCTGCTCCAAGCAGTCAGATGTGGAGCCAGCTCAGCCGCATCTCCATCACACCCACCAGCGCTCCCACTTCCAAGGACACAGTGCAGAGACACCCACACAGATATCCTGCACCACTAGCACACATAATGCAGGGTTGGTTTTCATGGTTTTCACTCTCTGCAAGAGCAGCTGTGCTGCTGAGCCTGCGCTTGCTATGCAGTCAGCTCTGCCTGCCACAGAGCCTGCTTGGACCCACGCTGGCTCTTACACATCTCTACAACCATGTGATGCTTAATCCACAGCCCAGATAAGCCATCCATGGAGAACTGAGAGCTGACACTTACTCGGTTAACTTTTTTGAAGCATTTAGGAACACTGTAGAGATGGATGCCATAAAAAAAAAAAAAAAAAAAAAAAAAAAAAGGAAATTAACGGTTCTGTCCTCAGCACATAGTTTGTATGCTTTGCTGTAAATAAGATGTCCAAACATGTAGTCAAAACCAGGAGGAAGCAAAGTGGTGGGTTGCTTTTTCAGCTACCCCTGTCCATCCTGTATCCTGAATGAGGCAGGGGTCCTATTTTGGGGGAAAAAAAAAAAAAAGAAAGAAAGAAAGATTATCAACTTTTTAATGACATGGGAACAGATAGAGGCAAGTGAATATTTGCAGACAACCTCAGTTGTGGCATCCTCTAACTTTTAAGGCATCACCATGGCAACCATGATGAAGTTCTTTATATATGCTGTTTCCTGTTTTTTATAAATTTATATAGACAGTCTCAGATTCTGTCATTATGTATACAGCTACCTGGCTAAGAGTGCATTATCAAGAAAAATTTCAAAGCATGGGAGATTGTAGTCTGCCACACTAGAAGAAAACAGAATTGAAGAAAGACTTTCAAAAGCAATACGGAAGACAAAACAGAAATCTTTATTTACAACATGCATGAAGAACATGTTAGGGTTGGTTGTGCTGGCTGAACAGAGAATGAGGGAAACAAATATGAAAAAAATGTCTAAGCATGAGGACAATTATATATGCACTTGAATAAACTATTTAAATTGATGCACTACAGTCAGAGTGACATAAGTCATAATGACAGATAAAAAAGATATTCACCCTGAAGGAAAAATACCAGAGAATGTTTTGAGGCAGAGACATCAGGATTTGGAAATGGGTTACTTTTGATGAGGACAAAGGTATAGACCTATGAGACAGTAATACCAACAAAGGAGAATGGGACAGCAGGATTGGAGAGGCTGACAGTTTCTAAACCTGATCACTAGAAGTTATCTATTGTGTCTGTAAATAGCCTTTTAAATTAAAACAGCCTGATACTAGAAGGTAGTGAGCAGTTGCCATTTCTACAGATTCTGACTGAACTAATGGTTATCTGGGATTTCTGCATCTTTAGTTTATGTAAGTTTCAATAGAGTAGCTTGAAAGACAGAGAGTGAACCAGAAAAGGAAGTCAGTGTTGTTTGGAGACACACATTCACTATACAATAGAGAGAGAGGAGATGGTCTCCTGCATTGTGATTTCTGTGTCAGAACATTGAGTAAATAGCCCCAAAAAATAAGACATTCAAAAAAAAAAAAAAGAAAAAGAGGGTACAATATGCAAAAGCACAACAAAAGGTGGAAGTGGATCTTTCAATATGATGCAACACAACAGAAACACAGCTAAGCACTTTTTTGAAAATAGAATGCAAAGCTTCATGTTCCATTTACATGAGGAGAATAGAAGTAAAACTTTTCTCCATACATTTAGTGAGTGTGCTAACCTCCAAAATAGTTCAAATGTTACATTGCCATTTCTTTCAAAATCAACATTTACTGAGAAAAAATTTCCACAGTCTTCAGATGGAAGGTTGTATCCATGTGGCTTCCTGCTGTGCCCTGCCCTGATCCTAGCCCAGGCCAGTTAATAATCAAAGGGTGATTAGTTCAACAACAGAGGTCCAAAAAATAGCTAAAGCCAAAGAATTCTGATCAAAGTGACTTGTAGTTCAAAGTAAGACCCATACATCATCCTTAGGTACTTCCTTTGCAGCTTTTGTAGTTCCCAGTTTTGACTACTGGCTTTTGCAGATCGTGCTTCTGGGTACCACCGTTTACCTGTGACTGGTTGTTGCCAAGGATTTTGAAGGCTTCCTCAGGTTTATATATTTTTGTTCCTAAGCTTCAGCTTAGAGAAAATTTTCTGAGGTCTTAAGAACAGATTCTGTTATCCAACAGGCAGCCAGCACTTCTCTTTCCATTAACTATTATCAGTACAGTATCTAAATTTGTGATTTCTATGGCTATAGTAATTACAAGTTCATCAAGTGTCGTGCCAGGTATTGAAAGTTAGGGATTAGTATTTTGAGGAGATACATTATTCTCGTGTTTAAGGATCCCTTGAACCAATCAATCTAAAATATGTAATCAGTGGCACCACAGAATATCTTGCCAATTATCAGTAGGATTTTGTTTACAGTCATGTGTATCCATGGCCAACAACATGTGACTCCATTTGTTAATAATCTGTGATATTTTTTCTGTGATATCTATTTTAAATCTGCTTGAAGATAATTTGGTATTTTGCTTTGAAAAAAAAGAAAAAAAGATAAGTTACTGAATGTGAGAATGCAATCAAATGGTACTCTTGCCAGAAATAATGAAGTATTGTACTAAATACTTCACAAAGGCCCCATGATATATTCTGCTCCCATGTACATTCACCCAACCACCACAGGCACAAAAAGTCATCAAACATGATGAGTCATTCTATATCTCTATGATCACAGAGAACATTTTCTACAGATATTCAATAACCTTCCAAATTACATATTTCACAGAAGTAGGTCAAATTAAGCAGAAATTGAAGACTAACGTTTCTCTGCAAGTATCTAGCCATTCAGATTTTATCAAGATAATACCAAAGAGAAGCGCTCTGCATATTAAGAATGGGTTATCTTTTTGTAATAGAGATCTTAACATTGCTGTGTGTAAAGCCTTTTCTCTTTTGACCTCTTTTTAAGTTTGTGCTCTTGCTCTCTTCAGATCCTGTTAACTCATGTTGTACAAGATCAGGATAGGATCTTCTGAGTCACTGAAGATTTTCATCAGTTTTTTATTAGGGTAAGAGGAAAAGAGTGGGAGGAGTGAACATAAAGATTCCTATGCATGTTGAATCCTCTGCACATTTCTTCCATGTCTCAAAAATGCACTAATACTATGCAGCTAGGCCATATCAAAGGGTCTAATAGTGCATGTCTTTGGATAGCAGATTGACATCTACTCTTTATTTTAGTTCTCTTAAGAGACATACTTTTCAGATTTTTTTTCCTGGTGCATAAGATCACAGGAACATATACCTGCAGATTTGTGTTTACCTTTAATATTCCCATTTACATTATTCATTGGCCATTTCATTCCCCACTCACATTTTCTTGTAGAGCTAAACCAGTTACCACCTGGACCATATTGTTTATGCCAGTAGAAGCTTTTACGGTAAATACAGTTAATAGTAGATTTTGCTTGGATAAACCCACCTTGGGAAGATGATGTTCCTGGCTTCAAATAGGTGTCATTGCTGCAACCCTCATGTCAGGACAAGAATTTGGTGTCCCAGGAAGATCCAGCTGTGGCTGCCATTACTTGACTCAGACACAAGAACTACAGAGGAAAACTCCAGTATGGAAGTTTATATATCAAAATAATAATAGTAGTAATAAACAAACAAACAAAAAAATCTCTGTGAACTTTCCATAAGAATACAACACAAAGAGAAAGAGAAGGTTTAAAGTAGTACAGCAGAATGATCATAAGATAACAACAGAACAGTGCTGCTCAGCACATGAAGCAGAAATTACAGAGCATTAGCCACTGAAATGTTAGAAGGTTTTTTGTTGTTGTTTTGTTTTGTTTTGTTTTGTTTATTTGAAGGTATATTAGGAGTGGTCAAAAAGAGAATTCCCATTCTGTAGGAAATTCTGACATTTTGGAATCTGTTCTTATTCTGATTAAAAAGAAAAATTCAAATCTGAGCATTTTCTGAGATACAGTTCCAGGGAATATATATATATATATAGAAATGCCAGAATTTCAATACATTTCTTTTGTTAACAATGTTGAATCATTAGACTACAAGAGTTTATACATATATGGATATATCTGCTATTAATTACAATACATGGAATAGTAAAATATTATTCAGAACAGTCAAAATGAAATTATCATTCATAGCACAAATGAAAGATGATGAAATCACAATAAAACAGTCTTGTCACACTGAAGTGAGAAGTCTTCCTGTGACTGCTTTAACTAGTTACAGTAATTAAGTAGAAATAATATTACTTTTAATGATATTCTGATATCTATGTGATGGCTAAAATTTGTAAATCCGTCTTAAATAAGCAAGGCCACGAGCACAGTGATTGCCTGATGTTATGTATTTATTGTTAACTCTAAGACATTCAGTTATCTTCATGATCAGTGTTTCACACAGAGATGTTTAGAATTAAAAAAGCCAGCAATTTGTCTTTTGGCATGTGTGCACTTAGCAATGAAAATAAGCTTTGATTCCAGTACAATGACACTAGAAGGTAAATGGAATTGCAGTTAAATTAATTACAGTTTATTACAAAAGTGATTAAATTCTTGTTTTTATATGTTCTTGTATTCATATTTTCACAGCAGTGCTTATGGGAATTTAGCTATACAACTCCTGTTACTATATTGAAAATTTATTCCTTGGTGTATTATTCTGTAGTCTTCAATAAATAACAACCTTGAGTTTTATGGGCTCCAGTATACTATTGTTTTGTCTGCTCTGTATCCAGTTTTTTTGGCTGCTGGGAATTAATTTATAAAAGAAACACTTCATAGACAATACCTCCTGTGCCCCGTAGCATGCTTAGATGTTGAAAGAGTCTTTTACTGTGGATTTCATTGCTTCAGTGGGTTTTAAAAAAACATTATTAAATTTAGTGTTTCATTGAAGGAAAATCACAAGATGCAACAGACAGAAATCTGGCTCTCCTAAAAGCTTAAGCAGTACACTTTGTTAAGGTCCCCTGGTGCACTCGCCCAGGCTTATCACTGATCTGATAAAGTGGTGAGGACCCATCAGATTCCTGGAGGAATTGGTCTGGAGCAGCATGTGTGTGCATGCACATAGGGGATATCATTTATATTATTGCTGGGTACAGGGAAGCATCCCCACCAGGTCTGTGTGTGGCCCACATCCCACAGGCAAGCCTTCATGCAGTCTGTGAGAGCTGGCTGTAAAGTCTCAGGCACAATCCTCAGATATTACAACCTCATGTGGACAGACTGGTGTTTATTCAAAAACAAAAAACAAAAAACCAACAACAACTAAAATTATACTCAAGGACTCCGTTTAATTAGATATGGAAATTAATAAAATCATCAACACAGCAGCCTCCACAGTATTTGTTTTTTTAATAAATTCCATTTGTTTTATTCTATTCCTCTCATTTTCAGCTCCAGTATAGTACTGAATGCCTTTTGTTGGGTCTCACTTGTGACCTAACCCATTTAATTTCCTGAATAAGCCACCAAATGAGACACCTCGGGCAGCTCAGAGCTATTTTTACCAGCCTGTCTAGAGATGCACACACACAGAGCATTTCACCAGTTACCTTTCAATGGCAATTTCAGAGAGTTTTTTGTATCCATAAAGGCCCCAAGTGTGATTCAATTTTAAAAAGATTTCTGAACATTGATCTTGTTATGAGCATCAAGATGCAGGCAAGCATCTGTTGTAACTACACCTTAAGCAGGCTCTGTTTCCTTTGCAACTTTCTCACAAGCTTTTTTCTTGTGGCACTTCTCTGGATCGCTGAGAAGGGACTCTGCTACCAGGAGTAACAATGCCAAGCCTGATATGCTCCTGACAGTGGGGAACATCTCCACCTGTGGTGAGGGTGCTTGTAGCCACCCTTACCCTCTCACTTTTTCTCCCCTGCCTACAAATCTGCCACCAAGTTCCCCTCACCCCACTTCCCCATGCTGAACAACGGAGGGAAGCAGCCAGGCCAGGCCTGCATTTGCTTGTGGCCTTTTCTCTCTCTTGTCTCTGCCCTGACCTCTCAGCCGCCTCGATATATTTCACTGGAAGTCTCATTTACATGCATGTTTCACAACAGCTCAGCATCACCCTCGCGTTTCTCTCATTTCCAGTGCTGAAATACGTGCTTCCTTCAGGAGCAGAGAGTGAGCATTTCCAACAAGGCTGTCATTCTCCACGCAGGTCCATGTGTTCCTTGTTAGAGACAGGCAGATAATAACACTCTCTCTGGTTCCCTGTCTCACACAAATATGTGTCCCCTGGTACTGTCATATGCCATTTGATGCAGTGAATTTTCTGCAATGGTTCCCTTGAAAACATATTTCCACTAATTTATTTTAGTTAGTTATCTGACATATTTTTACAGATTTTCTCAATCAAAGCTTACCTATTTGTGGAAGTCCTATTCTGTGTTACCATTCCTGACTGTTTTATAATAAATGAACAGCATATTACTAAATTCATCTTTCAGGCCAGTGTCTCCATTTTCCTTAAATCCTACTCAGTTCAGCCTGGATAATAAAATCAGTTTATATTGCTATACAGTGCATAACTGTATAACATTTATTAATCCCAAATATTAATTTGACTACTATAATACTAGATATCAGCATCCTAAGTAATTACACCTGAATTTTTAAACTATTATTTTTCTAGACAACATAATTATTCACAGGTTATTACATAGCACAGAGGATTTGTCTTTGTCAAATACATTTTTTATTTGCTAGCTTTAACCAGTCTTAGTAGATCTGATTGCTACCATGCAGAAAAGTAGAAGAAAGTAGATAAGTGAATGAATTTCCTTTTCATCCTAAGCTTGAAAATTCTTCAGGCAAAGCTATTCAAAGTACAGATAAATTAAAATGTAATTTGCTCTTTTCTTCCACTTCAGAAATTAATGCCTGTGTTCTTTGTTTAGCCCCTATTATTCATATAATGGCAAGTTCTAGGTCACTGCATACAGGCAGCTGATATTTAGCAGCTGATCTTAGTGGGGCTTAATTTGTTGTCTGTGAAAATTGTATGTTTCCTGAATAAAGATCAAAATGCATTCCTACCAGCAAATCCTTGTTTTCCAGAAAAACAGCTATGAGGGTGAATTTCAACAAACAAACTCAATGATCATTGGTATTGTTTCTCAGTTTAATTTTTCTTTGGATATAACTCAATTTTTAATAAGATATATGGAAACAGCTGACATGGACTTCAGGGATGAATGCATAAAATCTCTATTCCTTTATTTGTAACTTGTTTGTCAGATTATCCTTTTCAAGTGTTTAGATTCTCTGTTGTGATGTGATCTCTTGAAAATTGCAGTCTAAAACTGGTATGACAAAACAAAACAAAAAACACCTATACAAAGCACAGGGGTAGTCTAATTGCAAAAAGCCAGCATAAACATATTTAAACATTTATCTATCCTGACTCCATCTTCTGGAATGTATCTGGAAGACATAGTATCTCCACAGGGTAGACTTTTTGTTGGCAGGGCAGCACAGGTATTATTAATTTCTCCACCTTCTCTTTTTTTTTTTTTTCCCCAACCCGAATATTAGACATTTTTACCAACTTTATCTTATAAATGTCTGATCATAATAGCAAAATTGACTCCTTCATTTAGATTGAAGTACATTTCTTGCTACCTCTTTTACTGAGAACTGCAGGTCAGGGTCCTCACCCTGTATATCAGCAGCAGCAAAAAACATTCTCTCTTTCTATAGCCAGGATTTCCTTAAGACCTGGAGCCTGAGTGACAGATATAAGAGACAGCCTGTCCTATCTGTTCATAAAGATAAAACCCTTACTACCTTACATTCCAAAATATGAATGGATTTTTTATTCTACATAAGACAGTTCTCCCTACTAATAACCACAGAGATGCTGCTACAGAGATTTTGTTTCTACTCCATCAAATATTAACCATTACACATCTATTTTCCCTCTCTGATCTCCTTCTGTACTGTGTTAAATGTATTTCCCTTCACTGTAACCAGTCTGTATCCAGTCTTGTCTGTAATTTTTCCTGCACACACATGGGAAAATTTTCAAGAGAACATCTCTGTGCTTATCTTGATACTCCCCTTTGCCACCTGGGAGGAGTTACTTGTACAAAACTGTATTTGTCTTTATCCTCTTTTAGTAAACCCTTTTTTTTTTTATCCAATTGCCTGAAAAGAAAAAAATGGCAAAAGACAGGCAATTGGTATAACAACTGCTAAAAGTCAGATACAGTAGCAGGACCAGTTGTAATGATGTGCATGGTCTTATTCAGGTGCTTGTATCTATCTGATGTTTCATCCTTTGCATTTAGAATAGTGATTCTTTGCAGAAGAGAACTTTTGATATTTTTTATTAGCTTCTAATACTATACATGCCTAGTGGCATGCTAGCCTGTGAGCAGGACTGATGCTAATATAGATAATGACAATAACAACATCAACAACTTGCTCTGGGAAATGATCGTGCACAGAATGCTTCTATGATGGAAGAACTGCAAAAATGAACTTTTTACTTTCTTTTCCTTTACAGTGAACTCTGACCTGTTCCCAGTTTGCAACATTTGCACCACAAAATTAGCTAAGATGTTGGTCCAGTGGAAGCACTTACATGTTGGTTGCAGTCACATTATGAAACCTGTATGAGTTACATACATCTTCAGGCAGTGTCTTCTGCTTTCCACTGATCTTGTGTACAGTAATGAGACATTGCAACTAGTCACCTGTGCTGTGACTGAATGGTGAGCTGGATAGCCTGCACTACAGATGAAACCAGCACAAAGAATAAATAGCTCCAGCGGATCAGTGAGCCACAAAGAGTAACCAATGAACTCTTCGGGTGTATGTCTGCAATTATTTCAAATGACGCTCTAAGGTAATGTGAAATGTGTCAATCGTCACATAGCAAGCTGCAAGCATTATGGTGAAGTGCTTCTTTACAATATGTTAGCACTTTGACTTATTTGTCTTGCATTGGTGCAACTGACCGTGAATAAAATAATAAAATCTGTGGTCTTAGGTCGCTTTCCAGGATTGTTAAATACAAAACAGGAAGAAGGCACTAGATTCACAAGACAGACTAAAACCATAAAAACTCATGGAAAATCTGGTAATTTAAACACTAAGATGCCTGAACTGGCAGAGGGTTAGAAATACAGGTGGCATTTAAGTTCTGGAAATATAAAGAGCATTTTACCACCTAAAAACTCCTTTGAATTTAAGCCAAATTCATTTTTTTAAATGCTAATTTTAATCAGGAGCACAGTCTTCAAGAAACTACATTTATTTCATGCTTAACCTATGTTGAAACATGCAAGTACTGAGATAAACAGTCTATTTAAGGACAAGATTTTACTTTCAGTGAGATTTGCAATATATATTTTTCTCTATGCCCAATAAAATATACTTTAGTCCTTCTTTCAGTCTAATGAGGAAAGTGAAACATAAATCAAGGTATGGGTGTCCTTCCAAAAACTCACATTCTCACAAAGTGTCTCATGTCTCCATTGCATAGTATAAGGTTACTCCCAAGCAATTCCCCTGTAGTCATTAAGGACAAGCTATAAAAAAATCATTTCAGTATCTACAGTGTGTTTTAAGTAGAACTGAGAAATCTAAATCTAAATGAGACATCTGTAAGAACACTGATTAACCTAAGAAAATGTTAAGTATCCAGGAGTCCAAGTAGGATTCATGATCTAGATACCTTAATATCTACAGTGTTCATAAGGGTTTCATCGTATATAATTTGGATCTACAGTGTCAATATTTACTGTTCATTCAAATCTCTTTATAATCAATGACCAAGCATACATAGGGTACAGTTCACTTCTACTGTTTTAGGTGTTAACATTATGATAAGATCTATTACACCATAGAAGAATTCACTTAACTGACCATACACTCTATGCTTACATATTTGCTCTGATGACTCATACTCCTATAGGTCTACATTTTTATTAGTAAACTTAATTTGATGCCTATTACATGTGCCTTAATTCACCTTCTTGGAGTGGTTCAGCAGCTTTTGAGTGTCTCATTTGTACTTATGTTTCTAATTCAGCACTAGACCTAGATCTCCTGAGGTGAGTAATCTAGTAGGCACAGTCTGAAACCATGTGTGCTAGAGGGACAACACAGAGCAGATTGCTGAGGAAAGAAATCTGTGTTGGATCATGCTAATTCCAAGGCATGATTGATGTGTACAAGTAGAGAAAACTGCTTCAGGTTCTGAAGTTTTGTCAAACTTAAAAGAATTTCCTGCTGGATTAGTAGAGTGCTTCCTCAGCATGATGACTGATGTGAACACCCTCTGAACCACTGCATTTGTTCTGGATAACCATATATTTCACGCTGATTTGTGACTTCCATACCCAGAGCCTTGCATTAAGGAATGGTAACACTCAAGCTAATACCTGTTGTGGATTTTACTGATGAAGTCTCAGTGCTCAATATTTTGTGAAGGGAGGGCTCATCTACTACAAACAAACCCACTCATGTTCAGTATTATGGAACAGATGAAATTATTTGAGAGAGCAGAAAGGCCCTCATGTGAAACTAACATAAGGCAGTACACTTTCTGGACCTATTAGAAACAGAAAAATCTGTGATGCCATGTGCCCATATGCCTATAAATATATGTTACATCTGTGTAGAGTTATCTTTATTTTGAAAGCATTTATTTGATAAAACAGTTCCCATTACGGTATGCCCACATTCTCTCTAAGGAGTCACATAGTTGTAGTACTTGTCTGGCATAATATTGTGAAATTACAGATGCTGTAATGGTAAAAATATACTTCTGGGACACCAGAAAGTTGACACAAAGCCAAACATAAAGGGATGCATTTTCTTTTTTAAAACTGACGGTGTCTCCTGTGAAGATTTCAAGAATTCCAATGTATTTGATTTTTTTTTTTCATATCTCAGCAATCAAGAGATAGTGGCCAGACACTACAACTACAAAGCAAACAGCACATATCTTATTACTAGGAGTGCAAATATTGTATAGGATTTACATTCACACTTTCTGAGACAGCTTTTGCCTGAGGGAGCTCTCAATTATTCAAGCTTTATCTGCTCCAAGCATCTAAAATGAAAGCTAGAGATAGGACTAGCATGAAGAAGAAGTATGCACCACTTCTTCCTGTGCCCAATGATGGTATTGTGGTAATATTGGCAATATTGTTGAAAATAAGCACTTGATTTGCACCACTAGCTAGTTTACTATGAAATGACTATATGTAGGGAACCAATGCATTTCCATTTACAATCACGTTTCATCAGCACAAAGCAACACCAACAGATTATTCTGCCTAGGAAAATAACTCCATCTTTATCACTTACCTCCTTGAATTTATTTTGCATTTAGAGAAAGGGGAAATAACCTGTTCATACTCACTTTTCAAAAAATGAGTCAAACATAGTGGAAAATACAAAACGTGTTGTTCATAGAAGTAATACGACATATTTCATCTGCTGTTTTAGGATCAGCTTATTGCCCCTAGGGAATTACTGCTTATAGAGGTGGAATCTCAGAGATGATTTCCCTAGGATACTTCTGCTCTGAGAGTGATACTTTCTCCTGTGCAATTGAAATAAAAAATTCCAATGGGAAAAGGACATCACAAAGGAAGCCTCTTCATTACTCATCCAAAATGTCAGAAATTCCTGCTTAGCTATGGGGGACCAGAGCCATGGAAAAAACAAAAAAAAACTGGAATTAAAGAATGGAGACTGGAGATTAGGGACAAGGGCTGGACAAATCATCTAAGGCACTGCTTTCTTCACCTTGTTTTGCAGACCACCCATCATCCATGAAGCCAAGAAATGTGATCAACAGATTATCAGTTTTGGTGTGTTTTGAAGTAAATATTTACTCATGAAATTGTTCAGGAAATAGTTACTTTTGATAGTAGTCCACATTCCAAATTTTTTTAGGTGCTTTTTTCCACGCTGTGGTGGTTTTGTATCAAGGAAAGGAAAGGAAAGGAAAGGAA
>VXAA01000382.1:67109-90913 GCA_013399115.1 Anseranas semipalmata | reverse complement strand
TTCCTTTCCTTTCCTTTCCTTTCCTTTCCTTTCCTTTCCTTTCCTTTCCTTTCCTTTCCTTTCCTTTCCTTTCCTTTCCTTCAAGAACAGGTACTTCATCAAAGAAATACAGAAGATTAGCTTGGCATTCCTACCCTGGAAATCTAATTCCTTTTATCCCATTTTCCATTCATGCAGATGCTTCAGTAAATTTCTCCTTCAATACTTGTTCTGTAGCCCGGAACACTATGACATCAAACTAATGTAGACATGTTCATTACGGGCATATCTGGTGACAATAAGATTTATTATTATTATTATTGAAGACAAAATTCCTACATTTTTACCCATTTGTAAGTGAAGTTGAAGTTGGTCCTCCTTAGCTTTTCAGGAATACCATACTAAATGTCTCAAAAATGTTTAGGCACATTCTTTACCTGAAGAGGCTCCACTGTTGACATTTTAACAAAGATTTTGTGTCAGACAAGCGTGTGTAGAGTACTAGAACTAAATAGATGTTAACTAAACTCCAAACAGTTTAGTCAATATGACTTTTCCTTTCTCAGTCATGCAGGACTCTTCTGTCTTGTGATTAGCAAGATAACTCCAAGACTTACAAGATCTGAATATGTAACAAGAAGATATCCGATAAAATTGATTTCATTTGGCCAAAAAAAAAAAAAAATTGATAGTGCACAAAAAAAAGTCAACTGTTTCTTTTTCATATCACCTGTACTAATAAATCTGAATAGCAAATAATGAGATAATATTAGATATTAACAAAGAAAACTCCCTCATAAATGCCATACATGATCAGGCAACATTGTGACAAGATTCCATCCAAATACTCTAAGATTTGTTAGACCTTTTAAACTTTGGAGAGGCATTCAGGTTAACAACTATATTTTAAGTTCATAAACTGTATTTTTAAAGTGAAATTTATAATTGAAAAGAATTTGGATGGCCTGCATTTTTATCTTAAAGAAATCAGATTTTGTCTACAATCTAACTCCATTATACTTGGTTTCCACACTCACACACGCAATCAAAATCAAACTCATACAAGGCCCCTTCATCAGTGCTGAAGGACCCAGCTGGTTTTAAGGATAAAATGAAATCACAAGAGGTCAAAAAAACACTCCATGAAAAGAACGATGTAGAATAGCCTGGAAAAAAAAAAAAAAAAAAAAGATGAGAATCTGTGTTTTACCTTTTTACTCATTGGTCATCTTAAACACAAACTTAGTGTCTATGATGAAAGCTATGGTAATATTACTGCTAGACACAGAAGAGGTGATTTTAAAGAGAGTTTTGAAAAAATAGGCTGAGTTCACACTGTGCTACAATTGAGAAATGAACTCGCTATTTGCCTGGTATAGAAAAGCCTCTAATGGGGTAACTGCCACAAAACCATCATTTCTTTTGTTACCTAAACCACACAGACTGTCTCAAGAGATAGTGGCCCCAGTCATCCTCTTCATTTAACTTAGTTTACATCTAGTCAGTAAAGCAAAGATTTCCAATGCTAACTTGCTCAGCACCATCCATTCAGCTATATGTGGAGGCTGTTTATTGCCTGTACATAACTACTTTAGTATTACTGTCAAAGACAATAAAAATAGAGAAGGACAATGTGCCAGCAGAGCTGCTGTATGCTTCAGTCATCCTCAGGAAATGGAGGAATGTTTTAGTATTAGTCAGAGATGCGGTATAAAGTTCAGAGCAGCCATGATCTTCCTCCATATATGAGTGGGCTGATGTGCTATCCTCGTTCTGTCTTCCCATGTGGCATCTCCTGGTTCCACTTTGTACCCCTTGGTTACACCATGTCAGAGAAAATCTTTGGGGCAGATTCATATGTAAAGCAAAAGGATATTTATGAGCTTCTGTTAGATCATTTCCCTTTGAAAAATGTCCATAAAGCTTTCTAGGCCAAATAGCACATTTCGTATGGTTGTCAACAGTATCTCAGTGAAAACTTCTGTCAGTTAAAGGAGCCTATTGTCAAAGCTCCTGGTACAGATAAACGTATACTTTAATTTCTTGAAAGTTACATATCAGAAAATATTTTATAGAAGAATAAAACCATCATTCTCAAGGCATATAGAAGAGAAATGAGATAATTTTATTTCCATCAAATAATAAGATTATAAAAATGCATAATAGTATTTATGTCTGGAAAGACATTTCAATATAAAAAATTTAACCATCTTGGAAAATCTATAGGCGTGGAATATATGAAACGGGAGAGAATTACACTGTCTTGAACATCAAATTTAACTTTCCATTAGCTTATGTTGATGATTAAATTATGCTGATGTGAGGGTTATTGTGCCCTTGAGCCAAAGTTTAACAGTCCACTTACAGTCTGGTAATAGAGATTTTAAGAAATGATGACTCTGTCATACTGCTGGTGCTATAATAGATATATTTGGATGTCTGTTCACATACAAATGTATTTAAATGAAATGAACATTATATCAATCATGATCTGCAACACATCTCAGATTTTTCTGGCACTTTATCTGGTTAAATTACATCTAAATTATAAATACTGTGAATATCAGCATTTAAAGTAATATTAGCCTAACAACAATGGAAACAGATATCAGAAATATTTTGTTATTTCACTGTGACCGTGACACCATTGAATTTTGAGATATTATTGCCAGAAATGTATTCCCATTTTCACTTTCTAGAAATTTTTGCCTCATTCTTAAAATGCAGTATAATGCAGAACCACAGATCTTTGTTGAGAGTTGATATCTCATGTCCCTCAAAACGTATCATTACTGGTCTATAAGGTCCTGAAATAAGGTGCCCAATGTTAACAACTGCCATACACTAATAATTTAATTTTAACATTAGAAGGCTTTTTTTTTAAGTTTTTTTAACACCATAGACCTGAAACATTTCATTCAATTCACTTGGTTTGACACCTTATCTGCTTGTGTCCCACCCTAGTGACATTTCCCTTAAAAAAAAAAAAACATTCTGAGGCAAAGTGACAATGACTAAATTTCAAAACTATATCCAGTAGCAGGTACATACATTGAAATAAAATCTCCTCTTTTCCTGAGGACATTTTCTGCTTTCTCCTGTTTCCAAAATTATTATTTAAAATAAATAAATGAATAAATAAAGTCCATCAACTCACCAATATTTTATTAACAAACGCTGTAGATAAGTAACAACAATTCGTTATCTAAGCTTCTGTAAAATTTGTCAGACATTAAATATAAGAAACGTGTTTCTGCATAAGAAAAATCACAAAGTTTTCAGAGTAAGCCAAACTATTCCTTTATTAAGTGTAATATTTGCTATGATCTGTTTAGCACAACAGGGAAAATAGGGCCAATGTCTTATTCTAAGTGTACTGAATGGCAAAGGATATATATGGAAAAACAGTATTTGCAGGTCTCTAATCTGCACACCTCCTTGATCTTAGAATAAATAAATATATGGAAGAGCTACTATAGATCCCAAAGCCCTACAATTAATTAAAACAACCCTAGGATCATAAAAGCAACATATCAGTTCATCTCTCTCTCTCCCAGTGGCTAGTTTGGAATTCCTGGAGTACAGGAAACACAACCTGTACAAAGTGATCATTTCTAGAAAAGAGTAATTTAGTACCTTGAGCCAGAGGTTGTGGTTGAACCGTAATGTTAAATGTTCTCCAATGGAACTCTACTTTATGAATTTCTTTTTGAACCCATTTATACTTTGACCTCCTTGAAACCTGTGGCAATGAGATCCACAGTTTAATAATGGTGAAATAGTGACAAATTGTTCCCCAGTTTACCTCCTCTACACAATATATGCTCTTATAAACTTCCATCGTCTTTCCCTTTGGCTGTCTCTTTCCAATCTAAGTCTCCTAGACTATTCTGTCTTTCTTTACACTTAAGCTTTTACAGCACCAAGTGGCAATGAGCCCCACAGTTTAATAAATGACAAAAAAAATATTTTTCCCAGCTTTCTTCTCTATACAATTTAAAATTTTGCAGACCCTTTTGTTATCTTCCTTTAAATTGTCTTTTCTAATCTAAAGATTTACAGCCCTTTTTATAAGTAAATTTCCATTTTTAATAGGAAGTTGCTTCAAATTTTGTTAAACTTCGCTACACTTCTCTGTGCTTTTCTTAGTTCTTTGTTTCTTTTTGATAAAAGAAGACTAGAACCTACAGAAGTTTTTAAGTTAAAGGCACACCGTGCATTTTTAGCAGCATAATGATTGTTCTATTTGCCTTCCATTCCTTTTCAAATAATCTTAACCAGTCTATTTGCTTCTTTAACCATGGTGGAGCATGTGCTGAGCATTTCAGAGAACTATCTAATAAGATCTTTTTTTTTCTGAGTGGTTTTAAGTAATTTAAAGCCTGTCATTATGCATGTATTATTTCCCCATGTGCATTGCTTCCCACTTACCCACACTGAATTTCACTTGCTGATTTTTTCACCGAATCATTCAGTATTGTGAGACTGTCCTGTCTCTCTAGGCAACCAATTTCAGTTTCTACTATAAGAATATTGTTTCAGAGGCAGGTAACAAGGGTCAACCATGCATACCCAATGTCATATGAGAGAAGCCAGTTATTGCCTCATTTGACATCACTCAAGAACCAATGATAAGGTGCATACATTTATGCACTTTAGATCTTTGTATGTACCTTTATGTCAACAGTGATATAAAATACAGATTGATAGAAACATAGTTTTTTATTCAAATGATACTTTACAATCATATGTACACAACAAGTTACCAAAGCTGGGATGAAAAGGGAGGATTTACCTCTTACTGAGGCAAAGTTGTTTATTAGGTAGCAAAGTAGATGAAATGACATCTGATTTAACAAAGACACATTAGCATTTCCAAGGATATGGATTAATCCACTTCTTTGGATTACGAGACATGACAAGCTGTCTGCCTCTTCTAGAAGGAAGACTTAAAAATGTTTTTGGGAAAGAGATTACATGTCTGGAGCCTCGGAGGATTTCAAAGGAAAGATTGGCTATAAAAGCTAATATACATCACCAAGACAGGGTGCTCTCTAATAATGCAACACAAGTAGAATGATAAGCAAAAATAGAAAATCCCAGACAATCACCTTGTCTGGGCAATTTATCACAGATCACGCAAATATGAATAGAAAGAAAGAAAGAAAGAGAGAGAGAGAGAGAGAGAGAGAGAAGAAAAAGATAGTTGTTTTTCACCTTAACATTAAACCAAGAAAGTTAAGCATAGTTTTTCTTTCATTTATTTTCCTCATTCTTTTGTAAACTTTATCAGCTGATTTGCTACTTTTGCATGTTGTAAACAAAATCATTTGTTCTACGTTTTACTTACCAGGGTTTGAGATAGTTTTATGATAGCACGAAATACAGCTGGTAAGCGGGTAACAATAACGGATTTTGCCCACAAAAGTGAAATAAATCTATAGACTAGCTTCCTAAAAATGCTTAGGGTAGGCAAATGCCCAGACCTCCAGGATATTATTCCAGGTATCCAAAGCATAAAAAGGTGTGCGCATTTTCAGCTATTTAAAGCAGATAGATTAGCAACTGGGGGGTCAGGAGAGGGATAAGTGCTTCCTGTAACTATGGGAAACCAGGATGGTTTCCTGTACTGGGGATTCTAACTGTACCCTGAAAATGCTTGGAAGTTTTCTTCAGCTGTCCTTTATGATTGTGTATAAGAATTTTTCACTTCATTATTTTTCCTTTTTTGACTTTATTTAATGAGGTGTTGAGCAGCAAAGATCTAAGCATAAAACCTTGGATAACTTTTCTACAACAGAGAAAACTGGGTATCTATCCCCACTTTTTGTTTCTTACTCTTCAGTCATTTTCTAATGACTACAAGAGGACCTTCCTTTCCCCTTATGCTTTTTGAGGTTTGCTTAAGCTCAAATTTAATATTTCATGGGTATCAACTGTCTACACACTTGCTGATTTCTTCTGATCGCTGTATCCTCCTGATACAGTGTAATTTATCTTAGTTCCAGGTAACCTGCTCCACAGTGTGAAACATTTTTCCGTGTCAATTCATCCTGTTCTTTATTGCAGTTTCTACAAATCTGCCTGATATGGAAATCAGGTCTATAATCCTAACTTCTTTCTCCAAACACTTTTCAAGTTTGAAACCCTATTTTTCTCCTTCCATTCCTCTGATCAGGTTTGATATAATTAGTGGGCTATATCCCAATTAGAAGTTCAACAGTTTAAAGTTTAAGCTTCTCATGAACTTTTGGGTAAATGTTATGAATTCCATCTTTCTCTATTGAAATAGAGTTTTCTTTCTCTATTGAAATAGAAAACTTCTGCGAAGTTTTCAGAAACTTCGCAGAATCTTAAATACCCCAGTTAATAGTAACAATTCTTGTCAGAGTAGAGATCTAATGACCTTTTCCTTTTTCCTTTTGGCCATGTCTTTCAGAGTAGTTCCTGAATGGGTATGTTCAGTGACTAGATTTTTTTTTTTTTGTACTGAGTAAAAAGTAAAGCTTTTTTACCATGATTAGTGATCATGATAAAATGATCATAATAAATATCATGGTCGAGGGGAAGAGATTAATTAAAATCTTCACTAACTGTACCTGTATATGCAATATTCAAATGTGTTGAATGGACCACCAGCCACCTCAGCAACAGGCTTAGTGTGCCATTCTTTTTCATATTACGAAGCATCACCAAGAGATGATCATTCAAGGATCTTAATTCACAAATATATCAGCCTTTATTGTAAAAGCCTTGAAAGTTATTATGAAACCCTGAAAGTTCCAGGTGCTGTAGAGAGATACAGAGGCTTCTCTGTGGTGAGTCATTCTTTTTCTTACTTTAGTAGGACTATATCATGTGAGAGGACATTTATGCATTTTTTTATTGCCAGCCTGACGTGAGACGGTACAGTTGTTCATTAAGAAGGCCAGCGAAGCTGTTAATTTTGTTCCAGACCTGAACACTCATGATCAGCCAAAATTTTTGTTTCACCATGTCTCAATCTTTCTACACAGCAGAGAAGAATTCAAAAATATTAGTCAGAATGACACAGTTATAAAAAAAAGGTAATGTGGTTTGGAGATGCATACATAAGTGTGAGACTGTTTTCCTAAAATGGGTATCTTTTGTGAATCAGGCTTTGGAGATCTGTATCTCTCCAGTGAGAGCTTCATTCTCTTGAAGTAGCCTGCACAACTGGCTTCATCTAGTCACTGAACTTCTGAGTGGAGTGGGATGGACTGAATTCTATTCACACAATGCTGATGGACAGAATGACCACTTTTTTTGCTTTAACTTGTCTACAGAATGCAGCAAGAGCATTCTTTTCTGGCCATACATCTTCTCCTAACACCAAAAAAATCATTAAAAGCTGGATGAGGTGAACTGTAGATTGTACGGATTTCACTTTATTGACTCGTGGAGAAAAAAGGTTAACATTTTCATGAAGACTTGATGACATTTTTACAAATTTAATTCAAAACAATAATCCTTTCACTGATTGCTAACCATGGAGAGTGGCATAAACTGAAAGAGATTTAGTATAAAGAGAATATTTGTATATCAGCTTCTTGCCAGGTAAATGGAGAGAACTAAAATGGCATGGCAAATTGGCAGAGAAACATCCAGATTTAACTGCAAAAATTAAAGCTTTGTAGAACAGTCTTTAGAAGGGACATTATTTTCTTTTTTATGCATTTTATGAATTTATAAGCATTTGAGTAAAATACAAATATAACAATTAAATATACAAAGCAACCCCTCGGATTAAAAGTTTCTTAGCAGCCAGCTGAGACAGCTATAAACAGAGGCATTATAACCACTGGCGTACTGAAGAAAAAAGTATTCAGTTTCCACTTTTAAGAAGGAAATATAATGACATACAAAACCGATTGATGTAGCACATGGGAAGCAAAATATTGTCCTTCTAAGCAAAGTAAGTAGACTTTTAAGTATGCTCATGTATTATTATACAACACAATCCATCTAGAGCCATTGCAATATACATTCCTACAGGAATCTTTTAAAGTTTCATATAATTGTCTGGAAGTCCAGAATTATGTAAAAAAAAAAAAAATAATAATAATAAAATTAAGCTGATCTCAAAGTGCAAGGCACAATGACTATACAAGTGGATTTTTTTTCTTATGCAAACTAGCTAAAATAGAACAAATAGGAACCAATATAGATACAAGGTAGAATTCCTTGCTCTAACATCAGTATCTAAAGTGACAACCGGATCCAAGCTAGTCACCTGTGCTCAAGGAGAGAAACAGGAATTATCAGGGAGCAATCCTCTTGTCTGAGGCGTGTATCTGCGATAGGGCAGCTCAATTTCTCTTTGAGGTGTCTATTTCTCACCAACAATTATACTAGTAGCCTAAGGAAATTACTTATATCTAACTTTCAAATATCTGAAGTTAGTTGAGACGAAGCATGTCTTTATTGACTGTTACACAAAGACATTTTAGTTAAATGAAGCAAACACACAAAAGTGGGTCAATGGGAACAGAGAAGATAACAAGAGTCTCTAATTCTTTCTAAGGTCATTTTACAAATAAAAGCAAACCAGAAAAGAAAGTAAGCCCCACTGATTACACTTCCTGTCGTGGAGTCATTTTCCCCTCTGTCGTGGAGTCATTTTCCCCTCTACACATTTTGCACCCACACACTGCCTATTCAGCTTTGCTTTTACTGGTGTTGTACTACTATAAAAATAGGCTGTCCTACCCTCTTCCCATCACTGGGTGAACAGTAAGCCTCCATGTGCAGAGATTATGTATTGTATGCATTGTAGTGGCCATATGTCACTGGTATGGACTCCCTGACTCTGCTTCCACATCAAAAGCATGGAAGCAACCATGCTTGCCTAGTGCAAAACTTCTTTACTGCTTTGCTTCTTGGGTGAGAAAGCTATTTATCATTACATTGTCAAAACAAATTTCTGTTACCTGGGGAATAATACAAAGCAGTTTCTTTATAAAATAACTTTCCTGTCTCTTCTCATATAATTGCTTAGTTCCCCTCTCTAAAGAAGAAATTGTGTATGAATAGATTCTATGCATAGTGGTTTAGAATCACAGAAACATAGAATCATAGAATATCCCAAGTTGGAAGGGACCCACAAGGAACATCGAATCCAACTCCTAACTCCACATAGGACCACCCAAAAATCAGACCATATGTCTGAGAGTGTTGTCCAAACGCTTCTTGAACTCCAGCAGGCTCAGTGCTATGACCACTTACCTGGGGAGCCTGTGCCAGTGCCCAACCACCCTCTCGGTGAAGAACCTTTTCCTGATATCCAGCCTCAACCTCCCCTGTCACAGCTCCATGCCGTTCCCTCGGGTCCTGTCGCTGTCACCAGAGAGCAGAGATCAGCGCCTGCCCCTCCGCTCCCCTCGTGAGGAAGCTGCAGGCCGCCATGAGGCCTCCCCTCAGCCTCCTCTGCTCTGGGCTGAACAAACCAAGTGACTTCAGCCGCTCCTCATAAGTCCCTCTAGACCCTTCACCGTCTTCGTAGCCCTCCTTTAGACACTCTGATAGTTTTATGTCCTTTTTATGCTGTGGTTTAGCCATTGACCTTCATTTTATCCAACACTGTGCAAATCTCATTCTTCCATCTGCAAAGCTACCCTTTTGTTTTAATCCTTGCGCTTTGACTTTGATCACTTATCTCCACCCCTGCCCTCCCAGGTTCCGTCAGTCTCTTACAATTACAGCTACAAAGATATGGAGACTGCAGCTGGAGAAGGGATAGGAACACAGATTTATACTAAACATTCAGTACAACTGGTATTTGGAATTTGCTTGCAGCTGGTAGGAGAATGAGGTAGACCAAAATGATTTGATGTTATAGCGTGACATTATTATATTTTAATTAACTGAGACTTGGAACTAGGGGAGAATAGGAATGCAAGAGCATAGAGGATGAGAAAAGAAAGGAAATAAAATATCAGTTTGCAGAAAAATATGAATAAATAAGATTGCTTTTCAGATTCTGTATTGTAAAGCAGGGGATTATAACAGGATGAATATTAGAATTTGAAGCTAACAGGAAACATAAGCAAGATTTCAATCATAGTATGTTTGAAATGACCATTTTATCCCAGAGTCTGCAGCAGAGATTAATCTGTCAATCAACAAAGCTAATTTTAAAAGGACATTCTGAGTATTACTCTTATTTAATGTACCTTGTTTAATATCCGTGTTTTTCATCAGAAGGAATATATTATGGGTCAGATTCCATTCCACTGCACATGTTAAGTAATCATTCCTTACTCACTGAGTAGTCACACTGATTTCAAGGAGACAACTTAGCAAGATGATAGTCAGCATAGCTCAGACCTGACTAAATGTTTTTGTCTTTCCATCTAGCTAAGATGCTAAATGTAATACAGCAAAATATATGAATTATGCTCAAAAACCTGCCAGTACTCTGTTAGGTTGTTTTATACAAAGAGACGCTGGCATATTTCAAAGTTAAATCACGGAGATCACAGGCCAGATTATTTCCACCCAAATTTAGGCATGTACAGGAGATGATTAAATGAAAAACCTGACCATCTAAAGTTTCTATTTTAGTCATGGAAGGATGAAGGTTTCAAAAGGTCCCGATTCAGATCTGGTGCAGTAGGCTTTCTTCCCATTTTTTTCAGTGTAATAGTACAAGCTCTCAGCTATGCCAAATAGTGTATGCTAAATGTCCATAGAGGTGCATTCTTTCTCTTTAGTATATTAAGGTTTTGTGTTGTTTTTAATATTAACCTTTCTCAAATCTCATTGACATTTTCAGTAGCATAAGCTAATGTTAAGCCTTATCCATAATATTAACAGTGAAATATTCTAATTGCCTGTTTTGTTACAAGAAGATCCACCACATTTAATTGAAGTTTACAACAAATTTTCCACCTAGAAATTTTGAACTAAAAAATGCCTTCTAGATGTGCTCACACTCACTACCTGAAGAAGAAGCTTAGACGACCCATTTAATTTAAGAACCTAACCTGCAGAAGTTTGATTTGGGTGGGTAGGGTGTTGCGTTATGAGGGTTTTAAAGCATCCAACTTTGACAGCCATACAGAAGTTACAACTCCATATAGCATTTAATAGTATCTAACAGATTTGTCAGTGGAGCTCCCTATGACATAAAAGCTTTTGAATTTGTGAAATGTGTAATGCACTTTTTCCAGGAATGGCCAACTTCTACTTTTCATCTTGTCCTTTATCATCATTTTCAGTGGAAAGAAAAATACATTGATCATCCCTCTGACCAAAGAGGTACTGAAAGTGCCAACCTTGTTCTTTAATTGATCTGGGTTTTGCCACTTCTTCCTCTTTCCTAAATTTTTGGATAATTTTTTGACTTTGGAATCTTAAATTCAGACATTCTGATTTAGTTAGAAGATATGTTAACTTTGACTCAAGTTACAGTGAAGTTATCATCATGTTTTCTTTGCAAGTTCCACTAGCTAGACTGTAAACATAACAAAGTTTTCTTTGTACTTTTATTGTATATGCTAAGTGCAGAGACAGAAAGTAATCTTTTTTGCCATACTCAGATATTTCAGGGACTTTTTATCTGCATACTTTCTGCAGGAAAAGAAATGCCTTTTTATTAACAAAATTATTGGTCTTTCTTTTTCGAATGATCTTGTATATTAGTGTCAGGAGGTAGAAAGAATGGCAAATATAAAGACAAGTATTCAACATGCCCTATAACTATATGTTTGGCGATTCCTCAGCTATCAGATCAACCTAGGTTTGACTGTTTAAAGCAAAATGTATTTATTAAGAAGATATGATCTTGACTCATTGATACCTGAGTTTCCTAAAACAGTGAAAAATAATACTGTTTTAATGGACTTAAATAAAAACATGTGGTGGAGGTTCACATGTATAAAAGAATTTGTGACAACAGACTACTGTTGGCAATGTTTTTCAAGTTAACATTGTTTTTTTTCACCCACTGGTGTATTTTTATCCTTTTAATCTCCATGGTCTTGCATTGTGTCTGTGCACCTGGCTTGTCCTCACAACAAGGTTTCTGTAGAAATCAGACATTGTGAAGTGCTAATGTCTTTCCGATTGGCTAAATTTGTTTGAAAATAGCTTTTGAAACGATATTGGAATCCAGAGTTCTTCCAGCTCTGTAAGGTAGTATTAGTGTTTATTCTTGGGTCACAAGCGTAGGATTTTCTGAATATTTCTGTCAATTTGTAAGCTCTTTGTGGCAGAATTGTTCTTCTTTGTTCTGCGCATATCCTCATAAACAGTCACATTATCATAGCTATTTGTTATGCAGGGTCCCCCCAACCCCTTTTCTAATTACAAAGTGATTGCAATTGTTTTGGACATGGTGAAACATATTAGTTCGAGTAGCAGCAATAACAAAGGTGTTAAAAGTATTTTTCAGTATGCTCAAATGGGGGTAAGGCATAATGTTTTACTACTCTGCAGGGAGTTATAACAAGTGTTTTAAAGTAAAGCTGCAGTGAGCAGTTCAGCATCTATCTGAACTCTGGAGAACAATAAAGTGCTTGTAAACTCACTTGAGCTCACAACCTAAAGGGAAATAGCGAAAGTGAGAAAAAAAAATTTGAATCATCACTCCAATTATTACCTAAATGCTCACAGATGTTCCTTGTGTTTAGAAAGCCAGTTCACCTTAACCATGCCACCTAATACACCTTCTAACCTTTTCACTTTAGAATCAAATGAATGCAGACAAATGTTTGCAAACACTTGCACAATTGGAAATGCAATTTGATACATCATGTTATAATCCCCGAGACAATTCAGTGATCGAAATGTCCCAGTACAGTGCATAATCTGACCATTCTTCCCCTTTTGATCATTGTGTTTCCATCTGTGTTGACATATAAGATATATATAGGAAACAAACAGGAAATAATTGTGTTGCAGATACACAAAACGTATTGAAAGGTAAAAAACTAAGTATGGGTTAACCCCATCATTGGTTAACTAGGCAGTTAAGCTCCACCCTGCCGCTCACTCGCTTTCCCCTGGTGGGGTGGGGAGAGAATCGAAAGGGCAAAACTGAGAGAATTCATGGGATGAAGTAGACAGTTTAATAAGTAAAAGAGAAACAAAACAAAACAAAACAAAAAAATCAAACAAACAAAACAAAGAAAAATGTGTAATGTAAAAACAATTGCTCACCATCAGCTGACCAATGAACAATGCCTAGCCAGTCCCTGAGCAATGGTAAACCCTGGCAAGCACACATACTCACAGCAAGCTTTATTGCTGAGCTTGACATTATATAGTATGGAATATCCCTTCAGACAATTTAGGTCAGCTGTCCCAGCTGTGTTCCCTCCCAGCCTGTTGTCCATCCCCAACCACATTGTTGTTGTGGGGGCAGAGCGAGAAATGGAGAAAGCCTTGACTCTTTGTAAGTACTGTTCAGCTAAACCATCAGTGTGTTATCAACACTGTCTTGGTAACAAATCTAAAACATAGCACAATAGGGGCTGCTAGAAAGAAAATTAACTCCATCCCATCCAGACTCAGTACACTAATTTATTGAGATCTTGGCACAGGCTAATTTTGCATTGAGAATCTAATCTCTTGGACAGGGCAGTTGCTCACTGTCTGATGGCTGTGGGAATCTCCATTACAGAGTTTATTGAAGGAGCATCTTCAGCTATATTGGGAAAGACTTCCTAAAACACTGTTTTGCTTAGTTCTTATAATCCACCTGATCTTGATCTGATATGACCACTCCAGAACATTTACAGTAAGGGAAGGGAAGGGAAGGGAAGGGAAGGGAAGGGAAGGGAAGGATTCAGTTGGAAGGGACCTTCAAAGATCATCTAGTCCAACTGCCCAACCTCTTCAGGGCTAAACAAAAATTAAAGCATATTATTGAAGGCATTGTCCAAATGTCTCTTGAACACTGACAGGCATGGGGCATCACCCACCACCCTAGGAAGCCTGTTCCAGTGTTTGACCACTCTCATGGTAAAGAAATTTTTCCTTGTATCTAGTCTGAACCTCCCCTGATGCAGCTTTGTGCCGTTCTCACGCATTATCAGTTACCAGGGAGAAGAGACCGGCACCTCCCTCTCCATTTCCCCTCCTCAGGAAGTTGTAGAGAGCAATGAGGCCACCTCTTAGCCTTCTTTCATCCAGACTAGCCAACCCAAGTGTCCTCAGCCTCTCCTCATTTGTCATTATTCTTACTCCATAACTCCATACAAAACATTTCTGAAATATCTTAGCTACACACAAAAGACCATCCTACCTGACCATTTCTGCACGGTTTCTATTAACTATTTATAAATGTTTTATCCATGCATAGTATGATCACTTCTGCAGCTGGGCTGAGTTATTAATCAACACAATTGGACATACAACTTGAACTAGACACAGCAGGAGTTATGTCAAGGAATCTCTAAATGCTTTTGAAATTTGCACAGAGAGAGCTTCTGCAAAAATCAGTCCAATACTTAAATATGAAGGCAAAGAATCAGCTAGTCAGAAGTTAGTTCAGTGTCTCAAGCCAGCCTATTATCTCACTCTTTCAGATGACTTGCTGGGGAGTTCCTGAACCACTCATAGAATTAATAACCTCAGAGCACTGTGTGTGTGTGTACAGGCACAGCCTTGTCACCCTCAATCGTAATTACAATTAAAGAACAAACTTGATTTTCTTACTTATAACTTAAGTCCCACAGCTCTTGCCACACTTGTGTTATCCAAATTGTATAGAAATAAAAGTGACTTTTGTAGAAGCATAGAGTCAAACAGGTTAGAAGAAACTTACAGATATTTTCCAGTTAAATTTTCCATTCAGAGCAGGTCCATCTAGAGCAGGCTGCTTAAGGCCTTGTTCAATACAGTTTTGACTATCTGGATAGAGAACCTACAACCTTTTTGGCTAAACAACATTGGACTTCCCTCCTTATGAGTATTTTTTACTGATGTCTAATCAGAATTTCCTCTGTTGCAACATTTGACCATTGCCTTTCATTATACCGTCTTTTCATTATTACTTTGTACTTCTGAGAAGAGTCTGGCTTCTCTTTTCTGCACCTCCTACTACGTGGTCACATGTAGCAATAAGACCACTCAATTTTTATTTCTTAAAATTAAATAAGCCCCCCCAACTTCTCTGTGGCCCTCCATGGGACTCATTCCTAGGTGGCAAAGTATTTCTGGTACTGAGGATCCCAAAACTGGATGCAGTACATCAGATGCAATTGCACAAGTGCCAGAGCGATAGGAATAATCACAGCCCTTCAACTGCTGACAACTTTCTTGCCCAGCACTTCTGACTAACATCATTTGCTGTCTCCCAACACTCCACAGTGCTTTTCTACAAAGCAGCTTCCTATCTAGTCTGTACACAGTTGCTTAACAGCGTTATAACTTCCCAGATGCAGGACTTTGCATTTGCCTTTGTTGAACTTTCTGAGATACCTGCCAGCCAGTTTCTCCAGCCTTTATAGCTCTTCCAAAACATAATAGCCCTGCCCTCCAGTGGCATAATCTACAAACTTGTTAATATCCCATACTGTGCCCAGGCCGCTAACAAACTTGTTAAATATCATAAAACCCAGTAAGAATCCCTGAAGGATGCCACTCATCGTGACCAGACACCAGCTGAACTTTGGATCCCCTAACTCAGTGTTTTGATTCCAGAAGTCCAGCCAGTTTTCTACCCAGTTATGCAGTCAATATTTCATCACTGTGGCTCTAAGGATACTATGGGAGAACAGGTCAAAGGCCTTGCTAAAAGAAAGGCGAACAACATCAGCTACTCTCCACATGTAAACAAAGCCAACAATCTCATCAAAGAAAACTGTCCAGTTCATCAGGCATGTTTTGCCCCTTTAAAACACACAAATTCACAAAGCCACAAAGAAATAATCTGATTATACTTTCAAACTCATTTTTGGTGTTCTCCAAAATGATAAGCAAAATCTGATGAAAAGAAAACATTACATTATTTCAGTTTCCAGTCATTTTGTTTTAGTTAATTGCCTTTTTATGCATAGGCTCCCACTATGATATTGGCAATTATGTCATTAAAAAGATGTAAGTAAATTATGATATGTGAACTATTTATTTAAAGTTTCTAATTGAAAAATATTATCGTTATTTCTATAATTATAAAACATGCAATTAGTCCTATAAATCTGATTAGTAATATGCCAAGAAAGATTAATGAGTTTCAATATCTTGCAGTATTGAAACAGATGTGACATTACTATATTCAGTAAATTTAGTTAAATACTTGCTACCATCTTGGAAATAGTTCATACCAAACATTAATGTGTTATCACACTTTAATGAATAAAACAGCTTTAGTTTTTTTCTGTCTCTGTCAGTGCAATAGCATATTCTCATCTTTTTTGTTAAATATTTCACCAATACTATAAAGCTCATTTTGGAAGTCTGGATTTAGGTTTAAAATTCAAAAGCTTCTGCTATAATCTCAATTAAGAAGAAGGATCTTGTAAATAGTCATCTTGCTAAGATTTTGTGTTATACTGGAGAACTCGATGACTTTAATTTACATTGGCTAGTGTCAGCAAAAATGTTTGTGTCTTGGAAAGATAACCAACCAGCCATTCAACATAGTCAGTGAACAATGACAGCTGAGCTGTATTTATAGATCTTTAAAATCTATTCATAGATCTATGAAAATATTCATAGATCTTTTGATAATTAATAAAGCAGCTGTAACCCTAAAGGTCCATTTTCTAGTGGAAACAGACCTTTGCTGGGTAAGAGCAACTGGGGAAAAATGGTTTGGGCAAGGATAGAGAAGGCTCCCTCCAATGAATGATAAACCAGCATTCTTCAGTTTAGCCAAATTGCACCCAAAGGTGAATATTCAGGGGGGATAAGGTGAGATAACACTCAAGGTCCATGCAGAAACATCAGCTTTAACAGGAACACAGAGAACAAATATTCTGTCAATGGTGGCACTCTCACAGGTATATCTACCTGAGCTATGCATCTTTATGGGAAATTGAGAGAGAGAGGAGAGAGAAAAGGAGAGAAAGATAGAGAGATCACCAGTCCTGGATCCAGCATTGGACCTGCCAGCCAGGGTAGTTGGTGTAGAGCAAGTCTCCCTGCAGATTTGTAGGTGCCCCTATTTATTGGCACTGGCTCTGGGAGGGGTTGAGACACCAGTACTTTCCTGTACCTCTTAGGGCAAACCAAGAGGAGTGACACCAGGCCCCTCCCCATGACCTCCCCCCATCTGTCTCTTGGGGGGACGGCCACCTGTGCTCACAGCTGGTCCCTTACAGGCATCAACCACCTCGCTAGGAAACCTGTTCCAGTTTTTGACCACCCTCACGGTAAAGAAAGCAAGCTGCTGGCACAGCTTTGTGCCGTTCCCGTGTGTCCTGTCATTGGTTACCAGGGAGCAGAGACAGGCAGCTCGCTCTCCATTTCCCCTCCTCAGGAAGTTGTAGAGAGAGTTGATATAGAAAACCTGGAAGAGGAGAGCACACTGGTGCCTTTGGTTATAATGAAAATTTTAAATATTGTTGTATGAAATAACAGATTTCTTTATTCGAGCTACTGTTTTCTGTGGACATTTTGCTACTATTTCATTTCCACATACCCAGATCCTCTTTTGACACAAACTGAAATAGATAGATGTTGACATTTAATTGACAATTACCTTGTCTTTAGGTATGTGATGGTTTTGTTTGCTTAGCAATAAAGAACACCTTTCCTGTTATCCTGTCAACTTAAAAATGGTAGAAAACTGTAACCAACATACAGTAACCAATGACATTCTTTGTTAATTTCCTATAATGTGTGAACATCTGCATACCAAAAAAAAAAAAAAATTAATATCAACTATCTGAAACCCTGAAAATAAATTCAAAAACTATTGCTTTATTTTCCATTAACTTGTATTTGCATAGGTATTTGTCCAGTTTTCCTAGTTCATAAATCACATCCAAAGTAAAAATAAATCCATTTCTTATGAGATCTCTAAAATCCTATAATTTTTTTTTTTTTGGTTGAAAATTTTGCCATTTTCTGAAAATTAGATTTTGGTAACAGCTCACTGTAGTGTGCAAATCACACACAGAATCACACAGAATCATTTAGGTTGGAAAAGACCTCCAAGATCATCTAGTCCAACCTATGACCTAACACTAACAAGTCCTCCACTAAACCATGTCACTAAACTCTACATCTAAACGTCTTTTGAATACCTCCAGGGATGGTGACTCAACCACTTCCTTGGGCAGCCTGTTCAAATGCCTCACAACCCTTTCAGTGAAGGAGTTTTTCCTAATATCCAACCTAAACCTCCCGTGGCGCAACTTGAGGCCATTTCCTCTTGTCCTATCACTTGTTGCTTGGGAGAAGAGACTGACCCCCACTCCACTACAACCTTCTTTGAGGTGGTGATAGAGAGCAAAAAGGAGGAGAGCCTCCTTTTCTGTAGGCTAAATAACCCCAATTCCCTCAGCTGCTCCTCATAGACTTGTTCTCTAGACCCCTCATCAGCGTCATTGCCCTTCTTTGGGCACTCTCCAGCACCTCCATGTCCCTCCTGTAGTGAGGGGCCAAAACTGAACACAGTACTCGAGGTGCAGCCTCACCAGAGCTGAGTACAGGGGAACAATCACTTCCCTAGTCCTGCTGGCCACACTGTTTCTGACACAAGCCAGGATGCTGTTGGCCTTCTTGGCCGCCTGAGCACACTGCTGGCTCATATTCAGCTGGCTATCAATCATGTATGATGATGTAGTCAATACATGTAGTAGAGTCTAGAGATAGAATCAGTTCCTTCTGTAGTGTCTACTGGAGAGAAAAAATAAAGGCACGTAGTGCTGTCTGAGGTGGTCTGTACCAGGATAACTGAGGCACCTGTATGATGCTGCCACTAATGGCAAAGGCTCTACAGGATACCTACACACTTCTGGCACAGCAGCTGGCAGGCAGGTAGGGTGCCCTGAGCCATCACAAATGAAAATAGAGACCTGCTTTTAGTCAGCTGAATCCAACTTCATTGTCTGATAGTATCTATCAATTTTCCAGGGCCTCTGTTTGGTGGCTTAAACTTAGGCTTTGGTGTCATTTGAGGCACTGCTGGATTTCTACAGATGCTACTGTATAGGAGAGCAGTTTTCACAGAATCATGGAATCACAGAACATTTTGGTTTGGAAGGGACCTCTTGAGATCATGTAGTCTGATTCCCTGTTCAGACAGGGTCAGGAACATACTCAGCTGGGTTTTGAATATCTCCACAGATGGAGACTCCACAGCTTCTCTGGGCAACCTCTTCCAGTGTTCAATCACTCTCACAGAAAAAAAAAAAAAAAAAGTGTTTTCTTGTTTTCAGATGGAATTTCATGATTTTCGATTTGTGTCATTACTTCTCATCTCATTGGTGGGCACAACTGAGAATAGTCTATCTTCTTCTTTTTTATTCCCTCCCACCAGATATTTATGGACATTGACGAGATCCCTTGATCAAGGGATCCCCCCATCTTGAGCCTTCTGTTCCACAGATGAACAGTCCCAGCTTCCTCAGCATCTTCTTGGATGCTCCAGTCCCTTGATTTTCTTCTTGGCCCTGTGTTGCATTTGCTCGAGCAAGTACATTCTTTTATTGAGGAACCCTGAACTGGACACAGAATGCCAGATATGGCCAGTGCACAGAGATTTGATGGTTGGAATTGATGATCTTGAAGATTTTTCCACCCTAGATGATACTATGATTCTATGATTTCAAAGAGGCATCCAAGCATGCTGATTGCCCAGAATAGTCTTGAGAGGTTTCTCCATAAGGTTTCCCATAAGCCTTTGTGTCATTTCTGCTAACCAATGCAGATATCCTGGATACCTTAGGGCATCTCAATATCCCTAAGCTCTTATGCTTAAGCAGCTGCAATCTCAGACTCTGGTCACTAGCTCTGGAGGTGAGACAGATGGAATAGGATTCAGTTCTCAAAACATGCAGCCCACATTGGTTTCCATAGGACATCCTACCTGGCTTACAGTTGTGGCTGTAGAAGCACCATATGTAACCCACAAATCCACTATTGTATCTGCCAACCCAATGCAGATGTTTCAGTTAACACAGGATCTCCAAAATGTCTCTGTTTAGCCAAATTAATTTTGTCTCCCAGATTGTATGTAGACAATTTCTATGGTCATTTTAGAGATTAAGTCATCCTCACATAGGCATCTAGACCCATTATATTCCTATGAGGCATCTAAATGGAGTTCACAGGAGACTTGTCCCATTATGGGCCAGTAGCTAAAGACCAGGGGAAAATTTCTAGAGTACCAAAAATGGAACTAAATTCATATCTGTGAGCAAATGAATTTTGCCCATGGTGATTATACCCCAGAAGTTAATTCATCTCACATAAATTACTCTCCTGCTCTGAATAATCCCCTAGCAGAGTATGGAACTTCAATGACTATATGTCCTTCATTGACCATACAGAGAAATAAAGTCTTTTAGGTGGCTCTAACTAGATGATGCAGACAGTGTGAATCCATCCTTTATAAATGGAATGTGTATTTCTGGCCAGCAACTATGTCATGCTACAGCTCCACTATATCACATAGGTGTTCAAAATAGTTCCCCAATAGCAAATGCAGTTTCTCCTACTTGTGTGTGTGTGTAAAACATGGTCAGAACACAGATGTTTCTAGCTGATTTCTAGGTAGTCATTAGTCATTGGAGGTACTAGTCCCATCCTTACTAGTGTCTGTTTTGGTGACGTGGAAAGATATTAAAGTAAGTTAAAACTCTTTTTATCTACCATCATTTTTCTCCCTCAATAATCAGAAGCACCACATAAGCTCAGAAAATCTTAAATAGTCCATCTTTTATATTCATTAACCAAAGTTTTAGATCAGTCACACCACTTTTCAGTCTTGCTATGACAGCGGCAATAGTCAGGGGTCTACTTTATACCAAGTTATATATTATTTGATACCTAGAGTCATATAATAATCAATAGGCATATGTCAGCAATGCCTACTGCAAAGTTTTATTATCTGGATTTTTTGATGCCTTGCTGCAAACCACAATAATCGATAAAAGGAGACAACAGAGGCTTTGCCAAAAGTTAGAAAAATTAGAGAGCAAAATAAGTAATATATAGGAAGGATGAATTCTTTGAACTTGTCATACATACACACATACTGGAGTTCTGTACGTGAAAGATAACACTGAAAATAAAAATGAAATTACACTAGCAATACAGCTGTAAGGTAACATGAGAGTTATTTGGGCAAGAACAGGTCATAAAAATATTGATTGCTTTTCTTAGCATATCTTGATATGGATGCTCTTCAGTCTGCTTTATATTAAATTTCAGCACTTTGGAAAGATCAAAGATACATGAAGAAATGCAATGTCATTGAAAGAAGAACCTCAGCAGAGTTAGAATACTGATCATTGGGGATTTAAGCCATCATCTACGCAGTTCGTTGAGTCACTAATTGTAGAATTATTAAATGTATGATGTGCTCTAGAAATACAGAAAATCTCTTCATGCTGGCTGTTGAAGGGATTTAGAAGTCCAGCAGCCATTCTTGGCAATGTAATCTAAACATAAATTGATGGAAAAAAGAAAAGTAACCTTTTTAAAGGGTGGAACCCAATACACTGCTAGGTACAATGTAACTAGCAGGCACATTTGTGAGTTTCGTGGTGCTCCTGATAAGCAGGCTAAAAATGCATCTAAGGAATATATTAAGTACATAGAAAAAATCTTAAACAAACATTACTTAACTTCTATTCATGGTAATTCAAAGTCCTTAAACCATTTGAAAGACGTCTTTGAATCAGACCTTTCATTGTGCTATAAACACTTTCAAAGTCACGTTAGAAGGTAGAAAGCCAATAAAGAAATTTGTTTCTTTATTTAGATTGTTCTTCCCAGAGGGTCCAAGATTAAAGATATATTTTGTGCTCTTTTGTCTTTATAATACAACTTCCACAAAAACAATAAATGCATTACATGCTTCAGTATCATTTGTAGGGTGCTTATGTGTAATGTATTGTGTTGTTTCCAAATAATGCCCTAAAGTTTGAAAAGAGTAAGTATTTTTCAAGTTCTATGAGTTGCTGAATGTGTCTGAGGGACTGTTTGGGAAAATAATCTCTCTTTCTCATGTCATTCAGCAATAAAATTCATTAAAGAAAAACAAACACAATGATGTTCTAATGAAGTAAGAATGCTGTGTGATCCACATGAAGAAGCACTCTAGAAAATACATTCTGAATTGTCCTATGTAACACTCATAGAGTTGCACAGTCCATCATTAGACTTGTCTGTGAAAGACAGTAGCTGAAGATATTAAAATTTAAAAGGCACATTTGCAGAGAATATATAATGAGCTCAGGAAAGATGATTGCAGTCAACTATTGTACAGAACATGTGTAATGAAAAAATCAGAACATATTTCAGGAAAAGATAGAAGGAGTAAAATCTATATTAATACTCATGAAATCTAAATGTCAGAAAGCAGCACAGAAATCAAAAAGATTAAGCAAAAGTCAAAAGGCAGATGTAAGGGATTTCAAAGGCAGATACAATGGCATAAATGGAAGAATGTGCAGATTTTTAAAGCAAGCAGAGCAAGTGAATTGAAAAGGTATATAATGGGAATAGCTGGCAGCTGTAAGTTTGCAAGCATAGTGAGAACAGAACTAAATACTGTTCCTACATATAAATTAAATAAGAACTTGGATTAACTTTGGGATAGGAGGTAGGGAGAGCATGGAGGTTATTAATAAAAAAACATTTAAATAGAAAAAAAAAAAAAGTACATTTCTAAAGGGAGGAGAAATTTTCTTCTACAGACCAAATGTATTAACCTACTTTGGACTTAGGCCCTGATATGGAAATAATCTGGTTGGAAGAAAAAAAAAAAAAAAAGTACATTTCTAAAGGGAGGAGAAATTTTCTTCTACAGACCAAATGTATTAACCTACTTTGGACTTAGGCCCTGATATGGAAATAATCTGGTTGGAAGAAAAAAAAAAAAAAAAGTACATTTCTAAAGGGAGGAGAAATTTTCTTCTACAGACCAAATGTATTAACCTACTTTGGACTTAGGCCCTGATATGGAAATAATCTGGTTGGAAGAAAAAAAAAAAAAAAAGTTAAAAAGTTCAATACAAAATTGTCTCCGCCGCTTNAGAAAGCAGCACAGAAATCAAAAAGATTAAGCAAAAGTCAAAAGGCAGATGTAAGGGATTTCAAAGGCAGATACAATGGCATAAATGGAAGAATGTGCAGATTTTTAAAGCAAGCAGAGCAAGTGAATTGAAAAGGTATATAATGGGAATAGCTGGCAGCTGTAAGTTTGCAAGCATAGTGAGAACAGAACTAAATACTGTTCCTACATATAAATTAAATAAGAACTTGGATTAACTTTGGGATAGGAGGTAGGGAGAGCATGGAGGTTATTAATAAAAAAACATTTAAATAGAAAAAAAAAAAAAGTACATTTCTAAAGGGAGGAGAAATTTTCTTCTACAGACCAAATGTATTAACCTACTTTGGACTTAGGCCCTGATATGGAAATAATCTGGTTGGAAAAAAAAAAAAAAAAAAAGGTCTTTCCCCACTAACTGATGCACAACATCTGCCATCCTGGTGGTAAAAGTGTAGAATGACAGCTCCTTTTGCCTCTTGTTTGTCCATATCTGTAAGGATATATTTTTTATATCCAAGGATCTAGTCAAAAAGGATGTATGCACCCTGAAAATAATGTGATAGCATTAAATAGGAGAACCTTTCCTTTGCGTATGCAAAAAGATTGGGGACAGAAATCTAAAAAA
>VXAA01000382.1:49868-67100 GCA_013399115.1 Anseranas semipalmata | reverse complement strand
GGGCTGCAGGGGGACGGCCTGCTCCACCATGGGCCTCTACACAGGCCGCAGGGGAACTTCTGCTGCGGCGCCTGGAGCCCCTCCTGCCCTCCTTCTGCACTGACCTGGGTGTCTGCAGGGCTGTTTCTCTCACATTTCTCACTCCTCTCTCCCAGCGCTCTTCTGTGCTGTGGCACAGAAGTTTTTTCCTTTTCTTAAATCTGCTCTCACAGGGACACAACCAGCATCACTCACAGGCTTGGCTCTGGCCAGCTCTGGTCCATTTTGAAGCCAGCTGGAACTGGGTCATCTAACATGGGGCAGCTTCTGGACTCTTCTCACAGAGGCCACTCCTGCAGCCCCCCTGCTACTAAACCTTTGCCACGTAAACCCAATACCATAGGTAATCCTCCGTAATCCAGAGGACTTCCCAGACAATATTCCAGGGTAGATTTTAAATATGGACAGACAAGCTGGGCTCTCCTTTTTACTGTGAGTACTTGTACAAGTGATAGACTGGGTCAGACCCTGCTCCAAATGAAATCAAACAAGAAAAGTCCCTAGTGTTTAACAAACTTGAGATCAGGTCTACAGAAAGCATGCCAGAACAGTGTCATGTCAATGTGACAGCTGAAGCAGAAGCTTTTTCATCCAATTTTGGATGAGTTCTCCAGTTCTCTGGAAAAGGTTGATGAGATGATAGATTTAAAAAAATAAATAAAATAAAATAAATAAAAATTACAGAATGCTAAACATCTTATGATTATACTCAGAAAAGTAGTGCAGAAGTAGCCTGAGTGCAGCCTGAACAGAAGAGGAAAATTCACTTAGTTTCTCTTGACTACGCAGAAGTTTCTAATGCAGCTAGGAAGCATACAGAGGGCTCATACAGAGTTGAAACTTTTCATCATACTGAGAGCTGGTTTTAATTGCTTCTCCTTTCTGCGCTGTTAGAAGACTAACAAAATCTCTTTAGCTGGCCCTGGCTTTTTTTGGTTAGCTGATCAGAAGAGCCACAAAGATCGGAATGTAAGTCTTTTCCATAGAAACCATTGATAGACAGGTGCTATGTCCTGCACTGCTAGAAAATAATGTTGTGCAAAATTCTAAAGTTCACAGCTTCACCACCAAAGGTTGTTCTATGCTGGTTGTTCTATGCCTATATTATATTGTAGATATGATGCTAAGGAATGAAAGACAAACCTCCTTCTTTTGAAACCATATTTCAAGAGAAATGGTTAATGATAACGTTCAGATTTGCTTAGAAAGGCCTCTGGAAGGTGAAGATCAGCTTGAATTTAATCCATTATCATATTGGCAGCGTTACAGGTAATGCTGTTCAGTGGATGGGCATAAATGATATCTACTGCAAGGATGTGAAAACAGTAAATTCACACTTGCATATTGCTCCAGGATCTGACATTGTAAGACCAAGTGAGAAAGTAAAATGTTGAGTTTCACTAAGTTCAGAGATGCAGAAGAGGGAAGCTAAAAAAGGTGTGTTTTGACCCAACTAGTATTTCAATTTTAACATATTCGGAATTTTTTGTTTCAGTAGGATCTGAGATCCCTAATATAAGAAACTGAGATCTTCGGAAACAAGTTGAACCCATGGCATGTCTTGGTTTGAATGAAATACAATTCATCCAGCCATTTTTGAAGAATAAGAGGCTTATTTCTAAAATCCTGGCCCAAGGATGTAATCTTTAACAGAATAGAAATCTATTACCTTTGAAATGACTGCTCACTTTAGTAACAGCCTCTCATCAACCTGCTCTCAGAGATTACAATCAATGGAAAAACTCAGGCTTTGGTGGATGGCCTATAGGGGTAAAGGTTGAAGGCTTTGTCCACACGTTGTTGTTGTCGTCGTTTGTTTGTGGGTCTGTTTGTGTTTTTTTGGTGAATTTAATTTTTAATATAAATTGGAAGAAAAACTCACTGATATGTTTTGGTTCTTTCATGCTTCTGCAGTGACACAAAGCAACTTTGAAACCATCTTCATTGACAAAACAGCCATACATTTGGCTTAGGTGGCAAGTTGTGGCAGGTTTGCAGCTGCTTTTTGTGCTGCTGAAGTCCAGTGAGAAACCTGACCCCATGGTTCCAGTCATTCCATCGGCTTGTATAACTATAGCTGAAGAGATTAACCACCTGTGAGATTGTAGTAAGTGTCAGCAAAAAGAGAACCTGGAAAAAAAATAATATATATATATATATATATCTTTTAGACAAGTGTTTCTGTAATGCATAAAGAAACATTCTGTCAAGTTATTAGGAGACATACAAAGGCTTTCCTCCTTGGTTCTCCAGTTTTATCAGCACAGGTATCTGACGACTTTCTGTTTCTTGAGAAGAATATAAGCTAAGTGGTACAAAAATATGTGCCATCAAACTGGCAGTGGAGCCAGTTCTTATCTTGATATCTTTGACAGGAAAACTTATTGAGAACCTTAGAAAAGTTTTCTATGAACCATTGTTACTTCATCAGTAAATGAAGAAAGTACTATTCAATAGGCAATTTGTAAAGTACCTTTTTCATGATGAGTCCTTAAACTAAGATAACATTTATAAGTATTGCATTAATAACGATTCCTGGAAGTAGGCTTCTGAATAAATTATCTCTATTATAACATGTTGTAGAGAAAATGACACTGAAATACTCAATAAATGATTTAGTGGCAACCTTTAACAATGTAATTGAAAGAATGACTTTTAAACAGTGCTCAATCAGGAAAATTTATCTGGAAGCTTCATCTTCCCTGTTAGTCCACCTTGTTGCTCCCTTGCCACAGAGCCAGTGTCATTTGAATGCCTAGGGCAGGCACAGAAGTTTTTTGCTAGGTCTTCAGGAACCTGCAGCACTACTCTGGTTCTAGACATAAAGCATGGGACAAGATGATTATTGAGTGGTAAAACATCTTCCTTGTCTGAGATCCCCATCCCCATCAACAGAACTCACAGAGATACAATGAAATCCCATGTAAACTATGCTCTGCCCCGTGCCCTTATGGATCACACTGGACTTGTGCATGCAATTAGTCTCTTTTAAAACCAGGTTCTGGTTTGATAAGATATGCCTCTTCAGTTTTGTCAGTGGGCAAACTTATGCAGCAAGGTGTTGTTTAAAATAAATAAGGACTGTGACCAAATCTGTGCATGAATTTATACTGGCATTTAACGCTCACACAAGTTTATATGCAAACATGAAAGAAGACAAGAAGAATATTAAATGATACTTGTAGTATGGAAGTTTCATTTTTGTTGCTGACTTAGCAACATTTTTTTCTGGCTATATTGCCCTTTGCAAGACAAAGTGCCATCTTTTGCAAAGATTCAGCTTCTGTGTATAGGTTTATGATGTATACCATGAACGTACACAGCTAACATCTGCACACACTCAAAGCTGGTAAAAAAGCAATCTGCCCAGGATAGCATGGCACCATGCCTGCACCAGCTGAGACCAGATGCAGTGCCATACTACTGCTGTATGAACAAGATTTTCAACTCCAAGTGCTGTCAGGTTGAGATAATATGTCTGCTGTATAGAGCAAAAACATGCTTTTTGTTAGACAGAAATCATATCCGATATGCTGCTACATATCCCTACTACGTTTTTTTTTTTCATTTGAAATAATACCTATTAATTAGTTTATGACTTAAAATTAATTTAAAACTTGGGGCCTTTTAAGAATTTTATCATCTGTGTCAGTCTTTATTTTGTCCCAAATGATCATAGGAATTGAATAAAACAGATGTTTAGACGTTCTGTCATTAACATGCATTGAAATTTTGTGCATAAGCTATATTTGAGGAAATTAGGTTGTAATTTAGCTTCTCTCTGATTGCTATGATTACATAAACTACAGACAGGTCAGGCTAACAGCACATGGAACTCATCAGTGTGACTACTGTGACAACAGAGGTAGTACCTAGTCACCCCTATCCTCTTTTAAAACTAATTTGCATGCAGTAATTCAATTTGCTTTAATGAATGAGAGCTATTACTGTGACAAGAATTCTGATTTGTAGGCTTTTCATTCAACTGTTGCTGCTTTTTAAAGGTTCTGTGGCCAATTGCTTTTTGGGCACTCGGGCATGAATAACACTTTACAGCACAGTTGCCTTGTCAATACTGCTTAAATTAGTCAACATCAGAGAAGGAACTGAAACAGGAGCACAGGGGAAATCCTTCAATGCAAGAAATGATAATGCTGTCTGCAGAGACATTAGAACTGTCTTTGTCCTCTGTGTAAACCACAGACTACACTACAAGCCTGGTGAAATAATATGGGGACAATGAAAATGAAAAGTCAGATTAAACCCACTTCGTACAACAAACACTAAAATAAACTGGTGGCCTTTTTTTTTTTTTTTTTTCCCCAGTATCACAGGAACTAGTTAAGTGAGAACTTCCAGGGTATAAAATATTTGTTTTCCTTTAAGGGTCATTAGGTTTGGCATAATCATAACAGCTCCCCATTAAATTAGTGGTGTACATTTCCATTCCAAACCAAATTTTCGTTAAGTTTTGCTTCTTGAATGATACAGAATAACCCAGTATGCTTACATTCATCATTTACTTGATATATTATTTTGTGGACTTCTCACTATATATGTATTTTATGTATACATTTATTATGCATTATGTGTAGCCATTTATATTATACACATGTGACTCCATATTCAGTATTTATACACTAGGTGATTTCAAGCTGCAGACAAAAAAAAAATAATTTAAGATTTTGTTTCTATTAATTGTATATATTTTCTCTGAGGGAAATTTTACATTTAATTACATTTTGAGAACTTAGAGTTAATGAAATAGTTATCTGGGAGAGTCGGATGAAAAGGCTGACACTTATATAGTTGTTACTGTTTGCTAGTCCAGATGGTACTATTAATTATTATTAATCATCTATATAGTACCATGAACATAAGTGCCACTGTATGAAAGATAAATTCTCTGTGCTGTGGAGATCATAATAACAAGCTACATAAACAAAACAAAGACAAAACATGGGGTGCATGGGAAACTGTGGAGAGAATAGTGATAAGAATAACATAGGAAAGATTACCCCCCCAAAAAAAAAAAAAAAAAAAAGAGTTCTCTGAAAGGGTTTGAAGGAAGAGATAAAGGTATATGGTCTCCTCTCTATTCACAGGGCTGCCAGAGACCTCTTCGGTCAGTTCCCTGCAGACAAATCAAACAAGAAATCACTTTCATATACTCTCCAAGTTCTATCTTTAAAGCATTTGGGGGTGAATTGCTTTCAGTACCTGTGCCTGATTGACCCAGAACTGTGCTCTGAGGGTTAGAACCTGTCTTCTCATTCCAGCTTCAACTTCCTCATAGCCAGCTTATAGCCACTTGTTCCCATGCCAGGCTGATCCTTTATCTTAAACAATAGTTCTCTCTCACATGCTTGCCCCAATGACATACTCATATACAGTAACAATATCTTCCCTTAGGTTTCATATTGCTGGATTAATCTCTTAAAGTCTTTTTTTTCTGAGATCTGCTCTTCATTCCTCTGCAAGACCCTACAACCCTTTTCTGCAGCTGTTATGATTTCAATTCATCTTTCCAAAATATGTTGACCAAAAAAAACCATGATATTAGAGATGAGATCCCACTAGGGCCTTTAAAATGACAGAGAGGTTTCACTGTGTCAGTTCAGCTTCTGAGAGCACCTCTCCTGATACACCATAGAATCACCACAAAATTTTCACAGTTTGTGGACTGTTTTTCTCACTCTGTGATAGGAGATAGCCATTCTGCAATCCTGTCATTAGCTAGTACAACCAGTCATTTCCCAGTGGAAATATCTCCTAGCAGAAATTCTTATAGTTACACTGTGCATCAGGACACTAGCAAGTGGACAAAATCAGCCTACAAGAATGCTGTCATCTGTCAGTGACACTATAGTCCCCAACAAAGCCGTATGATCAGGCTGATGGCTCTACGTACTGCACATATCTACTGCAGGAAGATGAAGGAGTCTGTTACTTTGTCCAAAAGCATCATCATCAAGGGACAGTAGGAGCTCAGAGATAAACAGAAGAATCATCGAATGTAAATTTCTGTTATCATGATACTGATCTGTTTTTCCCAACTTTTTAGTATTGAGTTTTCACTGTTTGCTGGAGTCCAAACGTTGCCTTCACCAACGTGAATCCTTCCTTTCCATTGCAGGTCTGTGTATTTCCTCTGTTCTTTCTTAAGGAAACATTTATTTCCTCCATTTGGTCTCCATCTCTTCTTCACAATTTTCTTCCTATAGCTAGGGACAGATATTTGAGAAAATTGTTGCTCCTATTCCATAAAGAAATAGGCTCTCAGACCCCTTATCTAGTTCCCTTCAATAACAATTTCTCTCAGTGTATCTAATCATCTCTGTTTAATATTGAATCTTAGTTACTGACATGCTGCTCTAAGTCTTTCATTTGATTTGCACTCAAATCCAAATCTTAGGGTGCTTTTAGCAGTCAATGCTTTATCACAGTAAAATTTCTATTAGAGTTTTACACTGGTTCCTTCCACTGTTGGCTTCTCAGATTTTAAGCCTGTTACCTAAACTAGCTCTGCTGCCTCATTTGCTCCTGCACTCCTTCACACACGTAACTGCAATGCTTCTGTGCTCCTCCCAGCGCAGAAGTTCATAGCTTACAGGATCCCTAACGGTCTCTGTAAGCTATGAACTATGGCCACACTATCCTTACTAAATGCAACCAAGTCCTTGAGTCTCACCTTTACTACAGAAGAAACGGGAAGAGACCAAGGAGAGCAAAGAAATATAAAAATTTCGCCATGGTTCCAAGACCATACATCAAGTTGATGTCAATGCTGTTACCTATAATAAATAAAGAACGGAAACAAGATTGAGAGGGGAAGTTCGGTATGGCTACAGAAGACACATCTAAGCAAACATCCAGAGACAGGAAATTGGAAACAACTCGAGTATCCCATGCAAATGTGGTTCTTCTACATGAAAGTAATAATTCAAACTGTCATAAGAAGAAATGATATGGAGTAAGACTGCTTATGACTGTCAGTGATCACTACTTCACCATTCCGTTAGAACGTTGTTATATACATATCTAAGGGTTGCTTATGTGCGCAAATATGGAATCTCTCCATAAATAGTTAACCCTCTAATGAGATCTTGATTTAGGCAGAATATTGCAGGAAGTCATTCCAACCAGCCTTGGAGTTGTAAGCCACATCTACACTTCTACTTATGCAGCTGCATCTGTGGCGTATCAGAGCATTTCTTAAACATTAATAAACTTACTTTCTGCTACTTCACTGTAAAACCTCTCAAGTCTCAGTCCAGTGCCTTAACTACAAAGTCTTCCATAAATCAAGTTAGATTTTGAAGAGCTCTTTCAAGCCTTTGCTTACAATTCAAACTAAATGAAAAAAAAAAAAAAAAAAAACAACAACAACATTTAAAAAGTATTAAAATATCGGTTGATTTATATATTTGATAATTTGCTTTCTTATTTCAGTTAAGGTCAAAAACAGAAGCACCAAATTCCTGAAAGAAACACTGTAATTGTATTCATCATTTGAACGGAAAGGTTCCTGACATGCTGTGTTTACAGTGTTCAGTGTCAGTGTTATATGCACACAGTTACTGATTTTAAGGGTCAACCTTTGCCATTAGGTTTAGCTGTACCTTCCACTGTGCCACCCAAGGGTTATAGCTATATCTTTCAGAGATTTCTAAAAAGGTGTCTTTGAGACTTATGTAGTAGAATGTGTTAAATTTCTGCATTACAAACAGAACAGTACTAAATACTGCCTCCAAAAATGGCGCTCTTTTTACCAGTCTGAAACATATGGAAGAGCATTTCTTTTCTTTATCAAAATATATGTATGTATCTATCTATATATGTGTCATGGTTTTGGCTGTGATAGAGTTATTTCTCTTTGTAGAGGCTTGCATGATGCTGTGTTTGGGATTTGATGAAAATAGAGGTGATAATACAGCAATGTTTTTAATTGTTGCAGAGAAGTGCTTACGCAGAGCCAAGAACTTTTCAGCTTCTCGTGCTGCCCTGCCAGCTGGAAGGAAGCTGGGGGTGCACAAGAAGCTGGGAGGGGACACAGCCAGGACAGCTGACCCAGGGACATCCCATACCACATGACACCATGCTCAGCCATAAAAGCTCGGATAAAGAGGAAGGGGGGAACGTACAGAGTGATGGCGTTATGTGTGATGAGCCCTGCTTTCCTGGAGGTGGCTGAACACCTGCCTGCCGATGGGATGCAGCGAATGAATTCCATTTTGCTTTGCTTGCACATGTAGCTTATGGTTTACCTAGTAAACTGTCTTTATCTCAACCCATGAGTTCTCGCACTTTTACCTTTCTGATTCTCTCCCCCATCCCAGCTGGAAAGACTGAATGAGTGGCTGTGTGGTGCTTAGCTGCCTGCGGGGGTTAAACCACAGCAATATATATACCTACTTTCATATCTAGATCATGCTGTGACCACTCCAGACAGTGGAGAAATTCAATTAGGCCTTCCTCTAAGGATTATTCAAGGGATACTGCTATGGAACATGCTCCCTGCAGAATGCATTAGTTTATTGGTTCTTGATTATCTCTAAGGGAAGAGATTTCTTCTATGGGATTTGGGAAGAGGACAAGCTCATGGTTTAGGCCACTGTAGGGGGACATTTGGGCTTCTTTTAAATTGTTTGTTTATTTTACCTTGTCATGGGTATGTCTTTAATAAGTAGCTTGTGTTTGATCCTTATTAAGACAAGCAGTGGTAAAATATAACCACTTCTATGAAAATTATGCTTTCATTCATTCATGAAAGTTAGGCTTTGTTTGATTCTATATTCATGGTTCTAAGACAAATATACAGATTATGTTGTCTCTGCTTCCTTCACAGAGTAAAATGTTAAGTGTTAGGACAGATCACTGGCAACAATCCTTCTGTTCCTACTATTAGCTGTTATGCACAGTAGTCCCAGTAAGTAGCAATAGAACTGTTAAACCAAACCAACATGCTTTAATTTTATGGCCCAGAAATGTACAAACTTATAAACTTTTAGTACGCTTTAGCATTTGTGAAAATGTTAGTGATAGAGAAATTTTCCAGCACAGTTTACCATGGGAGACAAATATCATAATTAATACAGTTAAAACATCACCAATAATGACCTATAAGCTTGGCACAGCTTGGCTCTTATGTTTGAAGGCCTTCTTTGTCTACTAGCTAGTGATCTGTGTTTTCCATAAAAAACAGAGGAAGTTTTGCCACTGTGAACAACACGGTTGTGAATGAATGCCAATAAAATCTTTATCACCTCAAATTTTCTTTCTCCTTGCTTTGATATACACAAATATATTTATGTGGGTACATACAGTCACACAATTTTAAAGCCTGAGAAGAAATGTTTATACTCTCAATAAAGGCAAAAAATGTGATATTAATTAAATTTCTTGTTGCTATGTGACAACAATGTGATGGACTATTTTTATCGTGGTGCTAATATATAGTGTTGCACCTTTACAATGGCTTGCATATAGTTATCAGGTATTAATTGCTATCTGTGAAAAAGTAATTTTATTTTGTGGAAAAAAGTAGTCAGTGTATCATGTCACACTCTATTTGCATTTGTGAAGTACATTGTTGTCAACAAATCTCAGGTTGAAGGAGAAGTTCAAGAGGAATTTTCTGTGCCTCAAAAGAAGTGATGACCTTGTGATTCAACATCAAATTACTGGGATTAAGCTATCCAGATGAACCGGAGGTTTCAGTTTGGAGACATGTTCAGGAATAGTCATACAAAATATTTTGTTATTAAAAGAAACTAACATCAGTACAACTTTGTAACTCAAAAATGAGTGCACAGTCCACAAACTTCACATTCAGGCAAAATGCTATAAGATCATAATAAAAATATAATTACTTCTAGAAATGGTGTGCTGCTATATATTTTTATAGTAGGATTTTAAGGAAAAAAAAATATTAAGAAAAAAATGCTGTATTTATTAGACAGCACCATTTAGTATAAAAAGGACTCTCAAAATTTATAGTCATATTTTACTTTCAATAGTTAACCATGAAAAGAAAAAGAAACAAATATTTTTTCTCCATAGAAATAGAACACAGTGTTTTTCTCCACTTACTCTTTTCTTGTCATCATTTTTCAAGTAAAAGTTCTATTTGAAAATCAAGCTCTGTAATACAATGGCTTTATATCTGACATAAAACTCCTTTCCACCTATTTTACACAACATTCTTCTAGAAAAGGACAAGGCAGGTTAGTTTTGCAAAGCTCAACTGTCATGAACAAATTTTGTTACTGTAACTTAAACAAACAAACAAAAAATTTAGATGTTATTAAAATAGTACAAGTAAAATTTTGCATTCCGGTACTGTATTCTTCATATATACATGGACATGATTAAGCAAAGGTTTAGAGGTATCTGGATTTTGTCTTGAGGTCTGTGTTTGCCCAAACCACTACTATACAATAACACTGCTATACAATATTTTCAGTAGCTCCAATCAAAGAAGCTATGTATGAAATGTCAAATTGCTCTGTGCATGCAGTGATTAGAAGCACGTGCATGATTCATCTGCATGTGTACAGTACCCCTTCTTTGTGCATTTCTCATGTTGGACAAAGGCCCTAGATCTAGCAATACAGGACAGGAAATACCATACTTTTCAGGATATTTAGCAATTGTAGCAACAGCTGAGAATCTTATGGCTCTAGAAGATCAGATTGGACCTATAAGCACAAAGTGTCTTACTCAGTGTCATAAAATGTCATGTTGGAGTTCAGGCACTTTCATTCAACTTAGCCTCTTTCCCTGTCTCAAATTTCTTTCCTTCCCTCTCCTCAATCCATTTTTCTAATTTTGATGTAAGAATTTTATTGGCGAAAAAAAAAATAAGGAAGAAAGTGGTAAACATGAATCTGTGAGACAAATTAGCAGGTTCTAAAATTCACTGAGCTAATTTTTTATTTCTGGTTGTAAGCTTGCACTTCTTTGGTGAGGTTGCTCAACTTTATGCCCTAAATACGGAAACTTAACTTTTATTGCAGACTTCTTTGCAGGCTTCCAGTTCAAATCACTGAACTTGAGTAATCTTCTGCCAAATCTTTAACATATGTGTTTGAGAATAGGGGCATTAAGGGTTGCACATTTTTACATAGGTAGTTACTAAATATTTCAGATAGGAAACTGCTGCATGGAAAGGTCCACATTTGCTGGACGTGAGCAATCTCAGGCTCACAGTAGTGAAGCTACATGAAGTATGTCATAGCCAATAAGCCCTTCTCAGAATAATGTTTTCCTCTTTCACTTAAAGGCCTTTTCAAGAACTTATGCAATTTCCAAGTTGGTAGGAAGAGAAAACATTCCTTCCCTAGGAATTAATGCTCAGCTGATGTATACGGTATTACTTCACTGAGTTAAGGAAACCGCATCAGTTTATAGTGGCAGGGCTCTACCTGGTATGGTCAGTCCCTTCTGTCCATTTCATTTCTACATTCTTTGCACTGTTCTAATTGCAATGTGTCAATTATTTCTCCAGGTACTTCAAACTGCCTTTCTTTCAACTATACTTGACTGTATTCCTCTTTATTTTTAATGTATGCCTTTCAGACTGATTATAACATTTCTGAAAGCTTAAATTTATAATTTTTATACCATGATGTTTTAGGTAACTTTTTGGTTCAGTCTGATCTACAGAGAACAAACATAGTCTCCAGCCAATGAAAAAGTATCTTTGTTGGCATCCCCTGTGTTGAATTATTTCATAAAAATGAAGTTTTTAATATAATCTTGTGATGATTAGGTTCATTCTTTCTTGTATCTTTACAAAAGTTTGTACAAACCAGACCCAGTTTGTAATGCTATTTAGAGTGGACAGTGGCTAACACTCTGCATTTTTACTGTATTTCTGCTAAGAAATACCTGTTACGTCTCAAAAACAAATTGTAGATAATTAACCACAAAACTGACTCTTCAGAAAAGCCACATACTTTCTAAGTCAAGCAGTTAAAATGTTTATCTCACAATACGACTCCTGTCCAACTAGTCTGAGTAATAATTATACTAAGTACATTGCTGCTCCTCTACAAAGGCTTCAAAGCCTTCTTCCATGACTCCCATGGGAGCAGTATGGATTTTATTTCTGTGAGTACCAAATAATGAGGCCCTATTGCCTAATTCCTTGTGGGATGGCACCAGTAAATTTTAATTCCTCAGCTCTTTAGATATACATTTATTACAAGGGGGACAGAACTAATCAAGAGAGGACATGTTATCCAAAAATCCAATGAATTTTAATGTGGTCTGAACTTTCCCCCAGTATGCTCTGATCTTCCTAGAGCTCAATGATGGGTACAGCCCACTTCCCTAAACATTATAAACTTTCCATCCCTAACACCTCTTGCAATATAATTGCAATACAATTAGAGAGATGAAGCCCATTATAGAGGATATCAAAGTTATAGAAATGTATCAAATTGACACTATTTCTGCTTAGTTTCATTACAACAGTCCTGCACCTGTTCATAGCTAGTGTGATGCAAAAATGACTGTTTTCTTGAATGTTTTTGTCTAAAGAGATCCGTAATGCTCAGACCTCATTTTTGTTTGGAGTAGTTGCCATCAAATCAATTCCATCTTCATCGTTAGTGATTTTCTTGTTGCATCTTCAGATCCAATTAAACCAATTATGCCTTTTCAATTAACTACAATTACCTTAATTAGATGAGAATGACAACAAGAAAAAAAGAAAACAACTTCCAAAGTTAATCAAGTTAGCATCTCCTTATTTACAGACTGCAATCAAACCTCTCCGTGTTTCAGTCCAGTTTCCAACTTTAGCACAAACTGACCTCTAAGAGCTTTAAGAGGATAGCAGCAACATACAGTCAGCTCAGTTTGGAGGGGGAAATCATGTAGCTTTTATTACACTTAAAAATGAAACAGTCTCTGACAGGTAAATGTAAAGCAGGAAACTTTCCCTACCCAGCCAAGGGGAAGTTCCAACTCCAGAGCAGAGGTCTAGTCTCTGGAACCTCCTACTTATCCCTCTGGCAGACATTACTGTCATATTCAGGAAGATGACTTGTACCATTTTAGGCTCAGGTTAGTTATTTAAATCATTTACAAATATGAAAATAAAACTTATTTTAAATGAAAGCCAAGAAAAAGAACTTAACAAATGACTGAGATTACTGTAGTGCTGGATTCACCTTGTCTATTCTAATCACACTCACACCCTCCCAGATCTTGGCCATTTTGTCCAAGATTATAGCTTACATCACACATTTTTTCTGTCAACCCCACTCTGTGAACTGCCACTTCCTCTCCACTTTTTCCTTCTACAGCATGCATGACTTTCTCACTCATATCCCAGTATTCTTTCCTGTAAACTACTGCAGTCTTCTCGGCTATCTTCTCTTTCTTCTTTCTAAACATCTAAAGCACTCTTTTGGCTACTCTTGACAGCCACTTCCCATTGAACATACGATTTGTCTTCTACTGAGTTGCCAGGATCAAGTTTCCCGGATGAAAAATGACTTCCAAAACCTCTTCCAAGAATGTTATCAATGACACCTGTGTTTTGTCACAATAAAAAAAAAAATAACAGTCTAAAAATTTTATTTATTGGGGAAATGACTCTTTAATAGGGCATTTTTTCCCTAAAAAATATTTGTATATATATAATTTATATACATATATAAATATATGTATATATTTGTTTAATTTATATGCATTCATACATACATACATNAAAAAAAATCAGATTTTCTAGTCCCTCTCTTACTAGATCTATGTTGAAACTCTTAGATGCGAAGATAAAATTCTTTATATAAACTTTTACCACTGAGCAGACACTGCTCTGTAGTTTGAGATGGCAGTTTGATGGGTAAATTTGTAAGAAAAATAAAAAGTTCTTCGATGATGATGAAAATGATTCAGAAGAAAGAAACTGAGAAGAAAGAAATGAAGAGAACAGAAACAGATGAGTACAGCTAATAAAAAGGAAAAGGTTCACTGTCTTCCTTTAAAGACAGGCAGTCTATTTTAAATGAGAAATCTGGATTCTCTGAGCAAGTCAAACATTTCTAATACTGAAGCTAGCATGTTAGAAAAAAATAAGATTGTTAGCACAAGACTGATGGTTTTGTATAAAATTTGAGATTTCCATGTATTGGTACTGTATGATTCTAATTTTTATTTTAAATATAGAATTTGACTCTCTTTTACCTTCATAGGTTTCACATCACTGACATCTCACTGAGACAACAGAATAAAGGGTACTCAGTAATTTTGGAAAAAAATGATAAATTCCCAGTTAATAAATATAGGTAATTAGATGAGGACTTGGACATAATTTTTACATTAACACATATTTAAGAGTAATTTCCATAGAATAAAAATAATTCCATTTTGATTCAGTCCTAAAGAGAGTTTGGTTTACGTTCGGCACCCTCACTGAAATTCTGTATGTTGTTTGCTGTTTGCTACTTCTATGTGTCAGTTTATGGGAAAAGAACTTATGGTTTACATAATCTTAAATAGCCATCTGATTCTATGGTATGTTTTTAATGCAACAGGGGTTATTAAAGCCTGGGTGTTCATTTCTGTTCTGGAGCACTAGTGCTGCTTGGGAATAAAGTATTCACCAACTATGAGTTGATTCATTTTGTAGGGCAGTTCTGGAGTGTAAAGACTAGATTCATTTTCAGTGGATATTAAACTAGAAGCCCTGCTTCAGGAGTACTTCAGATGCTTTCAAACATGTTATGGAAATGTGTATCCAAAATAACAACTGGTTGCCTGCACACAGTACACACAGTGGGGATGTTCAATTCATGACCCTAATCCAAATCTAAAATGAAGTACAACCCCAAAGTCACACATGGAGCGGATATATCTTTAGGACAAGAGGGAATGGCCTCAAGTTGCGCCAGAGGAGGTTCAGGTTGGAAATTAGGAGAAATTTCTTCTCAGAAAGAGTGGTTAGGCATTGGAACGGGTTGCCCAGGGAGGTGGTGGAGTCACCGTCCCTGGGGATGTTTAAGGAAAGGTGGGATGCGGTACTTAGGGACATGGCTTAGTGGGTAGTATTGGTGGTAGGGGGACTGTTGGACTAGATGATCTTGAAGGTCTGTTCCAACATTAATGATTCTATGATTCTATGATAAGAGATGGGTCTCAGCACCAACCAATTCAATATATGGTTCTAGCCAACTGCACTGGATCACTATCTAACAGAGACATAGCCCAAGTTCTGGAGTATTGGGACTGATGAATTGGATACGGGATTGTCTCTCCCACAGTAAACTGGTTAAAAAATGGGAGTAACATGAAATGTCATCCAAGGTGAAACTAATACATTATACTTGTAACACGTATTTCTGTGGAAATGGCAGTTCATACTTACATTTTTGCATATCCATGGTCTTGTAGGCTATCCAATTCTCACGCATGGCTTTTGTCTCCTTTCTTTCCTAGAGAACATAAGCAAATTCCTTTGCTGGCACTGAAGTTGTCTGAAGTCAAACTGACAATGTTTCCCCACATCTTTTCACCCAGGATCACGTCCTTACAGCATGTCTCGTTGGCCAGAATTGGGCAGGTTGTATAGCACAGCTGATAGCATAATAAACTGCAGAATTTTCAAAATATGAATTTGTTACAGTTGAGATTAAAACAATTAGCTTCATATTACTACCATTCCAACTAGTGTGCTGTAACTGTGTAATTTTCCTCATTCTTGACAAAAAAGTGGATGCAAGATTGACAACGTATGGATGGCCTTATGAACACTAAAAAGCAGAGAGAAAGCCTGTGAAAAATGCATTCTGCGTTCCTGAAACATTTCCTTCTAACATGTTTGTAGAGATGTTTTGCATGCCTTAAACTCCTTTCATTTTCAGTATTTATAGCTCACTACTAATTTATAGTAATTTATACCAAGTTTTTTTTTTAATAACTCAGATTAAATACAGTTATGTTGAGGAATTTCTTCCATCTTAGTGTATGCTTTACTTGTAGAATGGGAGGAGGAAGATAAAAATCAATCCCTAACCCAATTTTAAGCAATTTAATGCAATTTCAAGAAGCCCATTCTTTGTAAATTTCTTAGGACTAACTTATTGGAATTACTTTTATGCACTTATAATTCAGTGAAGGAAGAAACTGAATTAACTTTCAGCCAGTTTTTCACTTTTCTGTGTAACTAGAACTTCTTACAACCATGGCAAAGAACTGATTTAGCAACTTATTACTCCCACAGAGTAAATATGTGTCAAAAGAATATCTGAAAAAAAGATTTGGAACATTCATTTGGACAGCTGTATTCTAGTGAAGCAAAGGATTTCTAGATACTTTCTGACCTGCAAGGATCACAGAACAGAATCACAGAATCACAGAACCAGTTAGGTTGGAAAAGATCTCCAAGATCACCTAGTCCAACCTATGACCTAACACTAACAAGTCCTCCACTAAACCATGTCACGAAGCTCTACATCTAAACGTCTTTTGACTCCCTCCAGGGATGGTGACTCAACCACCTCCCTGGGCAGCCTAATCCAATGCCTCACAACCCTTTCAGTAAGGAAGGTTTTCCTAATATCTAACCTAAATCTCCCCTGGCACAACTTAAGCCCATTCCCCCTTGTCCTATCACCTGGCACATGGGAGAAGAGACCAATAAATGGGTGGATGCTAACAACAATTTATTTTGCAAATGTTAATTTTCATTATTTTTTCCTCAGCTCAGGGTATTCTGTTAACCACGACAATGAAGAATTAATAGTACTGGTTTAAGTCGCTGTAAAATTCTTGTGGTTTAACATTGATAGGATGCTAAGCACCACACAGCCGCTCTCACTCCCCCTCCTCAGCAGGATGAGGGAAGCAGGGGGGGGTGGGGTGGGAAATGAGATGGAGGAAAAAAAAAANGTGGGAAATGAGATGGAGGAAGAAAAAAAAAAAGAGAGAGATGAGTAGTTTATTGAGAGAAAAAGCAAAGACCGTGTGGAAGCAAAAGGAGAAAATAATTATTCTCTATTTCCCATCAGCAAGCAATGTTCAGCTACTTCTTGGGAAGCAAGGCCTCAACACGTGTAGCAGTTGCTCCTGAAGACAAATCACAGAATCACAGAATCACAGAATCGTTCAGGTTGGAAGAGACCTCCAAGATCACCTAGTCCAACCTATGACCTAACACTAACAAGTCCTCCACTAAACCAT